>VZQC01012723.1:1795455-1817133 GCA_009823505.1 Rhizomys pruinosus | reverse complement strand
AAAAAAAAAAAAAAAAAAAAAACAGTAAGAGAAATTAATTCTACTACCTTCAATATATTTTTATTAGTTCTTTGAGAATTTCATACAGCACACAATGTATTATGGTCATATTCACTCCCTACTCCTTCCCCAGTTCCTCTCAGATCTGATCCCTGCCCCCAATTCTAGTATTTTGACAAAGGAAAAAGTTGCAAATGAGAGTAGCTTGAGTGGCTACTCTGACCCACTTCCAAGGGGCAGTTATTCCCACTGACCAACTCTTGCCCCAGTGATGTCCCTGCAGCCACTCAGGTGTTCATTAAAAATTTTTTATATTTTATTTTATTATTTTATTTATTTTATATTATTATTTGTTTTGTTTTGTTTTATTTTATTTTCTTATTTTATTTTATTTTATTTTATTTTATTTTATTTTATTTTATTTTAATGTCTTTTCGAGACACGGTCTCCCTGGAGCCCCAGCTGTCTGGGAACTCACTCTGTAGACCACGGTGGCCTTGAACTCAAAAAGATCCACCTGCCTCTGCCTCCCGAGCACTAGGATTAAAGGCGTGCGCCACCACATCTGGCTAAAAATTTTTATTTTAGAGGGGCAGGAGGACTAGCTCAGCAGTTAATAGTGCTTACAGAGGACCTGAGGTTCCTAACATATAAATCAGGCAGCTCACAACCACCTGCAACTCCAGCTCTAAGGGATATGACGCCCTCTTCCAGCCTATGAGGGCGCGCGCACGCGCGCGCGCACACACACACACACACACACACACGGTATATATTCACACAGGCACACATAAATAAAAATAATAAATTTCTTTTTTATGAGTTTTATGAGTATTAATGTTTTGCCTGCATGTATGTATGTGTACCAATGTGGGCAGTCCCCAAAGAGGCCAGAAAAATGTATTGGATCCTCTGGAACTGGAATTACAGAGAATTGCGAGCCACCATGTGTGAGCTGGGAAATGAACCCCAGTCCTCTGCAATGGCCCTAACCACTGGGCAATCCCTCCAGCCTCAATAAGAATAAATCTTAAAAATTACTTTTAGAGTATTATGAGCTTTAACCCAGCATCTTTAATTAGTGGCCTACTTCCATTTTCTTAGCTATGATGAATATGCAATAGCTGACAGGTCTGCTGTGTCTGCAGGGTTGAGAGACATTGCTGTGTAGTATTTAGGATCTCCATACAGACACTTTGTGAATTTTTAAAAATTTTATCTTTTTGGGGCTGTAGAGATGGCTCAGTGGTTAAGAGCACCAACTGCTCTTGAAGAGGACCCAGATTTGATTCCCAGCACCCACATGGTGGCTAAGAACCATCTTTAACTCCAGTTCCAGGGGAATCTGACACCCTCTTCTGACCTCTGTAGCATTGCATGACATGGGTGCACCTACTTGCATGCAGACAGTACACTCATACACATAAAATAATAAATAAAATTAAAAAATTATCTTTGTTTAAGAAATAGTCTTTCCCGGCATGGAGGTGCATACCTTTAATCCCAGCCCTGGGGAGGCAGAAGCAGGTGGATCTCTGTGAATTCAAGGCCAGCCTGGTCTACATAGCAAGCTCCAGGATAACTGGGACTAAAAAGGGAGAACCTGTTTCAAAAAGACTAATAATAATAATAATAATAATAATAATGATGATGATGAGGAGGAGGAGGAGGAGGAGGAGGAGGAGGAGGAAGAGGAGGAGGAGGAGAGGAGTCTTGCCCTATGACCCAGGCTGGCCTCAGATTCAAAGCAATCCTCCTGCCTCAGTCTCCTGAGTGCTGGAATCACAGGCAGGTACCCCCCACCTGGCTTTGCATCTTGACCCTTTGCGATTCCAGAATGAATGACCCACTTCCAAGGGGCAGTTATTCCCACTGACCAACTCTTGCCCCAGTGATGTCCCTGCAGCCACTCAGAATTGACTAGACTCTAACTCAGTGCTATTTTATCAGAGCACCTGGCCAGTGTGTCCTGTGTGCCTCTTCAGTGGACACACCTGTGAGCTTTTGGTGACTTTCTTCTGTCCTGTTTTTAGTTGGTGGCAGTGAGCCTTTCCGCTCTTCCTGGGAGATGCACCTGTCTAAGGCATGGCTGCTGATCTTTGTCGTGGATTCAGCCAATCACAGCCGATTACCTGAAGCCAAGAAATACCTTCATCAGCTAATCAAACCAAACCCAGCCCTCCCTCTGGTTGTGTTTGCAAACAAACAGGTAAAAAGCTGTGCAGATACTTGGGTTTCTTTGTGGTTTTCACTGTAGAACACCTTGCCTAGCTTTCTCAATCCCCTAAAAATTATGGGAATGTAACTTGTACTCAATAGTTTTATTACTAATGAAGAAATATCTGCTTGGGCTGGAGAGATGGCTCAGCGGTTAAGAGCACTGACTGCTCTTGCAGAGGACCTGGGTTCGATTCCCAGCACCCACATGGCAGCCATGAACTGTCTTTAAGGTGGGCATGGTGGCACACACCTTTAATCCTGGCACTAGGGAGGCAAAGAAATATCTGCTTTTATTTATTTTTTTATACTTTCTTTTATTTCATTTTTTTAACAATAAGTAATGTTATGAGTACAAGCATCCTTCATGTAAAACCAGCTTGCCAGTAGTTGTGCCCAAATCCACATAGCCCAAGGCTCCCACCATCCAGCTGGAGGAGCTTGTATGTACAATCAAGTTGAAGAAATATTTGCTTTTAATAGCTTGATATTCAATAATATCTTGTGTATTCTGTTTATTATATCTCTTGGATTATACAGTCTTTTATTATAAAGACAATGATTCATATTGTGTCTTTGTCTTTTAAAGTACTTGAATTACCTTGTCCTTTGCCTTGTGGAAAAATGGTAGGAATTGAGCTATGTGTGTTGACCTTATTCCCACAAACCAATATTGATTGGTGAATTGAATTCACCACAATATTTTAGAGGCTTCCATGTATAAAGGGATAGTTTTGTTTTAGATCAATTATACTTGACCTGAATTTATTTCATGCATACATTAAAAATAATAAACATCCATGAAAAACTGCAACCTTTGGTGGCCTGTTGGTGGGAATGTAAAATGGCAGTACTGCTATGGAAAACAGTATTATTCCTCTTCAAAACAAAATCTTAAATTGAGTTCCCATTTGAGGTAGCAGTTCAACTTCTGGGTATACCCCGCCCCCCCCCCAAAAAAAAAATGAATCAGGGATCCAAATCTGTTTTTGTACACTTTTTTTTTTTTTTTTTTTTTTTTTATTTTTGGTCTTTTGATTTGACAAGATTTGAGTAACAACTTGGATTTAAAGTACCAGCTATATGACTCAGAGAGATGGTCATACTATATATGTAGGCTCAGGCTGGGACCTTGAAATTCACTTCAGATCTCGATCTGCTCTTGGTACCTTCCATGGGGCAGATGCTGGGAACTAAGAGACCCACTAAGCGCAGCGAGCACGAGCGCCAGCAACATTTGATCTTTACACCCAACTTAAACTTTCATAAGAGCTCATGAAGATTATTAGTACCTTTTACCAATAGTCACATCCAAGGTGTAGGAGGAAAGTATCAATGATGAGTGTTATCTTTCTCGCTTGAGTATTGAATTGCCATACTATCAAGATTGAAGCTTCGTTTACGGCAACTCAGTCACAAGCGTGTCAATATGTTGCTTCAGCTCCAGACGGAAAGTACCTGATCTCACTGAATGCAACCACACAGATGAACCCAGGGGATACTATCCTAAATGAAATAAGCTACCCTCCAAAGAACAGATACTCTATAATCCTGTTCACAGAGCTTCCAAGAGTAGTCAATTTTCAGAGAAGCTAAATGGAACAGTAGCTATCAAGGGCTACAGGAAGGAAGGAAAGTTGAAATGATCTCTACAGTCGTTTACATGAGCTTTATTATTTGGCAAGATAAAAAGAGTTGGAAGACATGATGATACTAGGTTTTATAGCTGTCTGAATGTATTTAAGTCTACTGACTCATACACTAAAAATGGTAAATTTTGTTATATGTACTTATTAAACAAAAATTTTGTAAAAATAATTTCTAACGGCATATAACCCCTAAATAAAATTCCTCTCTCAATTAGTAGATTTGCCAGTCACAAAGGCGAGCTCAATTTTCCTCCCTTTCCCTCTGTTCTTCTACATAGGGAGCTTGAATGATGCTCTCTGTTTTTAGCAGAGCCTCCGGATTGACCTTTGAGTCAGGAAAAGCTGCTCCAGGCGATTTTGAACTGTTTTTTTGGCATTTTTTTAATAAAGGAAAGGCCAGTGTTTTTTGATTTTTGTTTTGTTTGTTTTTGTTTCTATAGTGGAGCATCTTTTAAACACCACTGAAGACTATAGGGCCTGAGATTACTAAAGCTCCAGTGACATGAGTCACATGACCCTTAGCAGTAAAAGGTACCTGATTAATTCCCCAGACAAGAGGACCGGTATGAGACTACGAATGTTTTTTTTTAAAAGATCATGTATCGGAGCTGAGAGATGGCCTAGCGAGTTAAGAGCACCGATCCGGCTCTTGCAGAGGATAGCCGGTTTCGTCCCCTGCACCCACAGCGTACTCGATAAATCCGTCTGAAAACTCCAATTCCAGGAAGACTCCAGTTCAGAGTGGGAGTCCTGATGCCCTCTGTCTGACCTGCCGCAGGCATGCACGTTAACGGTTGTGCACAGACTGTCATTGCACAAACAATAACACTATACTACTTACACATACATGGATAAATATAATATATAATTATAATATAAATAAAGATTATAGCCGTGGATAGAGTGCGCGCATGCTTCAATCAGCACGCGGGAGGCAGAGGCAGGGGAACTCTAGAGTTTCAAGGCCGTCCTGGCTCTACAGAGGTGAGTGTCTGTCGCACATTGGCAGCTTTAGGACGAGCAGGATATACAGAGTAGGAGAGAGAAGAGATGCCTTTTGTCTTAGAAAGAACCCTAAGATTAAAAACTACCAATATAAAGATGACTCTAAATAATACGTCTTTATAAAAACAATAGTAAATGAGAACAATAATGTGAGACAATAATGGCTATAATAAGATTCACATTATGTATCAATCTACATTTATATAATCACCTGTGATCTTAATATGATCCTAGACCCGCAAATTAATAAAACATATAGATATTATCTGTTTTATTTATAGGGTTCTTTAGTCCTAGGCCAGGCTGGTTATACGCTCTTATACGTGCATGTAAAATCCTCGTCACTTCAGAATAGATCTGCTCGTGCAATGCATCGTCTACTCTTCCAACATATAGAAGAATTCCACCCCTTAAGACTATGGATATAATTATGATAGATAACGATCCAGAGTATGCTGATGTCCTGCTTGAAGCATAATTACGAACCCATAATTAAAAGTGTAAGTTGCTCCAATTTAGAAATTTATTATGAATAGCTTATGTATAAGATTTAGAAATAATCATTATTTTTGAGTGTCTTAATTCAAAATTTTACTTAGATAATTTATATCAATTGTCTTTTCCAACAGTTGATACGCCGTATGAACCAGCAGACTGAGTGGTCTGACCGGTTTTACATAAAGGTACTTAAGTTTACTCTGTTTGTTGTCCATCACTCTTATTTATGGTAGTGATTGGAGTTGTTATTGCTTCTAGCATGTGTTGTAAGCATGATGCCATCCTTTATTGTGCGGTTGCAGTGGCAGTAACCTAATGAAGGTGCATGTCAGGATAAGAGAGAGTTTCCATTTGTCAGAACCTGGCCTAGATGGGATTTAACTTGGAAAGTTAGTTAGCACGGGTTTGATTGTTACCTCCGTTCATCAGGTACGCTGTGATCGGAGCTTCGTTTTGTCGTTGGACTCCAACGCCTGATAGAAAACCAGGTCCTTCTGCTTGGATCAGATAGCTGCCAGTACGCAGCTAACGTCCACATCTAAAACGTGGTACTAGACTCGGTCCTACATCAGCCCTTGACCATGACGCCCGACAACATTTCTCCCTCCTAATTCCCTTTAAGAGGCTTTAGTTTTTAATATAACTGCAGCTACCACATGTCCATCAAAACTTTGTACTTATAGTAAATATTTTTTATCGTGCTGACTCAGTCAGAGTAAATTGGTTGGTGAGTCCAGGTGTCTGAGTGAGCTATATATGCTCCTTTCTGGAAGTCTGTCATGTAAATAAAGAGTTTGTGCGTGTTAAGTTTCATCGTTTGAGTCGTGATCTTGTAGAACATTCGTTAAAGATCGTTTCTTCCCAGCTTGCCTATATGGGATGACATGTTGTCTGTGAATACTCTCAAACTCTTGTCGCCAGTTTCTCCCTCCTGTCTTCCCTCAAAGAATTGCCCCAATAGGATTCCTCTCTCGTGTTTTGTGTCGTTTGGTTTTGTATCTCGTTAATCCGATCCAGTCAGGGCCAGTCCAAATTACTGCAATCCCAATGCCCTCAAGCCCCCCCTTATTTTACCAATGAGCATGTTTATCTCAGGACTCCGTCTACACTTTTCAACTTCTTTTTAGGTGGTGTAATGTTACCTGCTTGGGACGATGTTTATTATCTCTTGTGTGTGGAGAACACCAATAATTAGTCACGCCTCCCTTGTGATCAACTTGCCCTGGAACTCGACTGATACATTTGAAGTGATGTATAATTGAATTCGTCTTCCTTTTGATAATGGTTTTGGCACATTTATACTTTTACTTAAAGATTCTCCATGTTACCAGATCTATCATAGCGTTCGTAGGTTGCGGATATCTCCGCCGATGCTATATTTTTTCTATTATGGTTTTAATGCTGTGTTCAGGCTCGTTCCTTCACTCATAATATTGGTAACAAGAGGCACCAAGTTCCCATTACATTGATCACTGACAAAAAGTAGCCCATCGTGCTGGATCCTCTTCTCATGATAAACAGTGCTTGGTAGCATAATAATTCTTATTATGTTCATGTGTCATTTGTATTTTTACATGGTACTGTATGTCCTGCTATAATGAGACTGTACTGTCTCTGGCAATTTGCAACAGTTATGTCGGCACCTCTCTTTTGGGAGGTCTGTGGGGCAAGAGTTTGTAGATCCGGGCCGCTAGGTGGATAGGTAGACTCCGAGCAGACGCGTAAGGCGCGCTCTTATCTGTTAGCGAGGATCGCGTATCCCCCCCTGAGGTAGTTGGCGGATATTCCTCCTGAATTGCGCACAGGCACGACCGACATTGTTCAGGCTCAACGGTTCACACTGTAGACCGCGCTCTTCATGTAGTGGTTGAACTAACTAGGTGCTTAGCTTCTATTGAGGGTACGTAACCTCTGGGGGAAAACGTCCCTCTAGATTTCTCATGGAGAACTCCACTTCGCAGAGGACGAATCCGTACACCCTCTTCTGGACCTCCGCGTCCGTGCTCTTAAACGGACCTAGCGGTCTCACTTTCCGCAAGAATCAATCAATTTTGGTGGACGTGCAAAACTTTGCATTCAGACTAGATACAATCTAAACACATACATTAATATAAAAATGTACAAAAAAATTAATTTAGTCGAAGGGCCTTGAGAAGCTTGCGCAGTGGATTAGCACTGGTGGCTTCGAGAGTAAGACCGGGGTGTTGAGTGCCCTATGGTACCCACCGTCAGGGGCGGGAAGTCCTGTCCATAGGAGAGTGGAAAACCGCTGTCGGATCCGCCAGCGGCCCACGTGCGGGACAGGTGCACCAAGCGACCAGGCAGGCAGGACACCCAAGGAGACAGAAAAGTAAGAAGTAAGGGGGCGGTAGAAGAGGGCCGAGCAGGTAAGACACTACGGCGCGTGGCAGAGAACCCAGTGAAGCCCCAGCACCCACCAGTGCAGCGGGAACCAGCGTGGAACGCCTAGTGGTCCAGTGGCGAAGCGGACACCCTCTGCGGATCCGCCAAGGCAGTGGCACGGACAACGGGACACAAACCTGACAGTCAGACAGGAGAGGCATACATGATAAAAAAGATAAGTAAAAGGGGCTGAAGAGAGGGGCCATGTCAGGGCAATGAGGGGGGCACGGCCGCGTGTGCAGAGGACTTGGTTTTGATCCCCAGCACCAACAGGGCGGCTGAGAACCGGTCGGGAACGCCAGGGCTCCAGGGGAATCGAGGCCCCGGCGACCGGCTGAAAAGGCACTGTGACCCGACAGGGGGGCACAAACCTGAATGCAAAAAATACATTAAAAAAAAAAAAAAAAAAGAAAGTAAAAAATGGAAAAAAAGGGGAAAAAGAAAAAAGTAAGAAAGAATAAAGAGGTGTGAAAAGAAATAACCGGTACGGATTGCGAGTAAGTGAGAGGACGCGCGGGACGCAAGGGGGCACGGAAGAGAGGGGGTGGCAAAAAGTGGCGCTTATGCGGGTGCACGTGGGTGACGCCAGGCACGAGAAGCTCAGGAGGGGGGAGGAAGCAGAGTGGCAAGCCCAGCTTTCCGTAGATGAAAGAGACCGAGAATAAAAACAGGAGGCGAGGAGTGGGATTTAGGGGGGGGATGGAAGTCACAGGGATGGTGATGGGTGAGAATGAAGCCCTCACGAGGCCGGACCGTGTGTGAGGCAGGGCAAGGAGCCAGGCCGCGTGCAAAGCTGGCTCGCCCGTGGGCTCAGCGCTCAATGCGGCAGCAAACGGAACCCAATAGGCGGGTGCGGGACACGAGGAGAGAGAGGAGCTGTCGGGGTGCCAAAAAATGGGACGACAGACGTCGATGAAGTGAAATGAAAGGCATGGGGTGAAAGAGGGATAGTACCCAGGAACCGACCAAGAACCCAAGTGACCACAGTTGTAGCCGGGCATGGGAATAGCGCGCAGTGGGCGTCCACGGCTAAGCGCGGAGGATGGCAGACGGGGCCTGCCACCCCCAACAATCAGGTGATCCAAGGGGATGGGGGTGGGTGAGAAATGAAGCAGGGCAGGAAAAGACCCACCAGGGACAAGGGCCAGAGCAGGAAAAGAGGGAGAGTGGAACAATAAGACAACGGTAGGAGGAAAAGGAGTGAAGTGGACAGCTACACCGGGAGGTCCCCAATGACCGGGGAGACCGAGGGCAGGTTGAAGAGCAAACTAGGCAAGGCCATTGCGAGAGGGGCAGAGAAAACCGGGTCGGGAAAAACCAAAAAGAACAAAGGTCAGGCCTGGTAGCCGACAAAGCACGGGGGAGCAGGAGGGCAGGCGGAGCGGGGGGTAGGGCAAGGCCAGCCGGCTGGTCTGACAGAGTGAGGCCAGGGGACAGCGGGTGACGACCAGGGAGACCCTTGGGTCTCGAAAAGACCAATAAGAAAGAAAGAAAGAAAGAAAGAAAGAAAGAATAGAAAGAGAGAAAGAAAGATAATAAAGAAGAAAGAAAAACAAAACAAAAAACGGAGGGGAGAGAACGGTGAAGGGAAAAGCCAAAAAGGACCAGTGCGCCCTCCCAAAAACCGGAGGGACCCGGGGAGAACCAGAGAGAACGGACCGGGAGAAAAGAAAAACGTGGATGGGAAGCGGGGGCGAACGGGGTGGCGGGATAACAGCCAAAAGGAAAGGAGAACCAGAAAGAAAGTAAAGAGGAAGGCCGGCAGGGAAAGGGGACGCAGGGAGAAACGGGAGAGAGTGAGGAAAAAAGACGAAAGATCACAGGGGTGGGCCCGTGCGGACGGGGCAATGCAGCGACTCCGCCGCCCGGTGGGGTTGCGGCCACGCTGGCCCCCGGCAAGAGACATGGAGATCACAGCGGTGGCAATCCGGCCAAGGGGGACGGAAGGACGCATGGGGCGCGCCAAGAAGCCGCCAAACGTGCAGGGGCCAGATGGGGGGACGTGCGGGAGAACAGTGCCAACGGGGTGGATCGGATCGTACGACTGGGGGGGCAGCCCGCGGCAGTAGATGAGACGGGCCATTTAGGGAACGGATCCCAGGGGGTGAGCACGGAAACGAGGAAGAAAGAGCAAGACAGGAGTGTGGGGGCGGACGGGACCGCAGTGGGGGGACCACGGGGGGAGGGGGGGAGCCCAAGGTGGGGAACCATCTAAGGGCAGAATCGGATGGGAGGGGGGGCGGGGCAATTGAGGGAGCCGGCAAACAGGACAGCGGGCAGCCGAAGAAAGAAAAATAAAAAGCAAAGCCGTAAGATGCGGAAAAGCGTAGTGGAGAGGGCTACGGCAGGAGGGCAGTGAGGGGGGAGGGAGGCAGAGGGGCAGAGACAACCAAAAAGACGTGGGGCAAAGAACGGACGGAAACAGGGAAGGGCGCAGCAAGAATTTGGGAGTTATGAGACGGAGAAAAAGGAGTGAAAAACCAGGGGGTGCAGAAGGTAGGAGGAGGTGGGGGGCGGGGGGCGGACAGTTGAGGGGCACGGGGCGAGAGTGGAAGGGGGGGTGAGGAATTTATGAACTATAAGCGGCAGGAAAAAGGGGCGGGATAAAAAAAAAAAACCCAACAAGAAACCACGCCCAGCCCAGTGAAGGCGCATAGAACAGGGCAGAAGAAGAGCAGAAGAGGAAGATGTCCGCAGAGGCCGGTGAGGACCAGAGGGAAACAGTGGGCGGCGGGCGAGGGCCACGCGCGGGTGAAACGCACAGCAGCGTAGTGGCGCAAGACCGAGGGCAGCGCAAGCCAGGCAGGAGCCCAGCATGGATGGGTGGCGGGATCTGAGGGGACCCCACCCCGAGCGGAGGAGAGAGGGGAGGCGGGGAAGGAACGGCGGGGGGAGGACTAGGCCGGCGCGGAAGGGGGTATGCCCCGGGGAGACGGACCACGCCGCCAGGGGAGGGCCTCCCAACGGCGGGGAGGGGGCAGCAGAAAGGGGAACTGGAGGGATGGACCAAGCCAAACAAGGCATGGAAGGGGAAAGATGGGGATGGAAAAGTGGCGGGGTACCTGGGATAGGGAACGGGAGGAAGCGCAGGGGCGAAGCGGAGCAATAATGACTAGGGACAGAGGAATGAGAGGGCTCAAAGAACCCGGAGATAAAAGGAAGCGTGGGAAAAAGACTGGATAAAACAAGCGGGCGGGGGGGCAGTGCCGGGAAGCACAGAAGATGGGGAAGGCGCGGTGGAGAGCAAGGCAACCGGGGCAACAGCGGGGAGGTCCAGGGCAGCCGGCGGGGCGACAGGAGACCCTAGGTGCTCAAAACAAGAACAAAAAAACAGTTAGCAAGCAAATAAAAAACAAGAAAGCAAAGAGGCGGGGAGAATGGACAAACCCACTAAGTAATGGTAAGCGGAGGAAAAGGAGCTGGTAAAAAATGAAGAGGCGGGGGAGAAAAGTAACGGGGGGGAGGGACCAGAAAAGGCGGGGGGAGAAAAGCAGAAAGGGCGGGCAAAGGCGGGGGAAAAATGCGGGACAGGGAGGGCAACACGGAGAGGCAGAAGAACTGATTGGCACAGGGGCGGCGGGAGCGAGAGAGTGGGCGAAAGGCCCAAAGTGCAGGAGGATCGATACAAAAAGGGGGCGGGGCTGGGCGCCAGGGGGGCTTGGAAGCGAGCGGGAAGGCGGCCGAGCAACAGGACCAGAGAGCCACGATGGCGGGGGTAGGGCGGTGATAGGAGGCCACAACAGGAAGATCCGAGGGCGAGACGGGGGAAACCCAGTGAGGACGGAGAAGTGAGGCAGAGACCCGCCCACCAGGCAAGAGGCCAATAAGACCGGAGTGGGGACAGCGGCGATCGACAACGGGGCGGGGGTCAGGGAACCGGGCCCGGCTCACAGCACAGTCGCACCAGCAAGCGCAGAGGCAGGGGCGGAGGGGCAGAGGGGTGGGAATGAGCAGCGACCCTGGCCCGGGCGCACAAGCACAAGCGCACCAGCAAAACGCTACCAGGCAGGTGGCGGAGGGCTCAGGGAGGAGCCGAAAGGGGCCCACGTGGCAAGAAAACAGAACCAGGGCCGAGTGCTCGCCTGAGGGCAATAGCAGAGAGCAAAGTATTAATCCCGGAGGCGGGGACCAGGGCGGGAGAGGGGGAGCGGGAAAGAGGAGGAACAGGATGGGGGGTAGAACGAGGAGGGCAGGGCGGGGGGGGGGGGGAGAGGGGAAACCCACCAGACCGCACACACAGACGAAACAGTATCCCCCTCCGGGCGGCACCCGCCCGTGACGGAACCGCCCCCGGTGCGGGCCCTAAACACGGGCGGCAGGGTCCGAAGTTCGAAAGGAAGGGAAGCAGTGGCCAGCCGGCACCCACAGGGGGGGGTGGGCCGGGGGAAGGGGGGGGGAGAGGAAGGGCAGGGCAGGGGAGAGACAGAGAGAGGTGCCATGGTAGACCGCGGGGCGCAGGGCGCAGGAGCCAGCCAGCGGGGCGGGTGGGGGGGGGCGGGGGGAGAACAAGAGGGCGGGACCAGACGCGCAGCGCAGGAGGGCACAAACAAGCACGGGGACGGACTGGCGGGCGCGGCAGGCACCCCAGAGGGGGCCGGGGCAAGGACAGGACAGGAAAGGGACATGGGTAATTATACATGGGAACAAAGGGCGCCGAGGGGAACAACAACAAGAGGTCGGGCCTGGGTAATGGGAAGCACGGAAGAAAGGCGGTGAGAGAGGACGCATGGGGGAAGAGCACGGGTTGCGCGGCGGACAGAAGACCCCTGGGGGGCAAAAGCCCAGCACCCACCCAGGCCAGAGAACAACGGGCGGGACGCTCACGGGCAGGGCGGCGAACAGGCCTGCGGCGGGCCGCAGGCAGGGCAGGACAGGCGGGGAGACGAAACAGAGGCAGACAGAACACGTCAGACCAGGAAGAAAAAAGGTAAATGAACAAAGGGAAAACGGAAAATAACAAAAGTACGATGGGCGGTGAGAGACGGATTTCCGAGCCGTGGAATGATCACGACGGGGCGCGGGGCAGAGGACCTGGGTGCAAGCCCCAGCACCCACAGGGGGGCAGAGAACCGTCGGGAAGCCGCCAGGTGCCAGGAAGCCAACACCCGCGGCTGACCCGCACAGGGCAGGGCAGGACAGGGGGGACAAGCCACGAGGCCAGTGAACAAGGACAGTGAGACACAGAAAAGAAGAAAAATGAGAAGAAAAAAAAAGGGGGAAAAGANTTTCCCTTTTTTTTTTTTTTTTTTTTTTGGTCTTTTTGAGACAGGGTCTGCCTTTAGTACCAGCTAGCCTGGAGTTCAATATGTAGGCCAGGCTGGCCTTGAATTCACAGAGATCTGTCTGCCTCTGCCTCCTGAGTGCTGGGACTAAAGGCATGCGCCACCACGCCCAGCCAGCTACACTTACTTTCATAGCAGTATTAGTTACAATAGTCAAAGGTAGGGGTAATCAAGTGTCTTATCCGCTGATGAATGCATAACAGAATGTGGTACGCCCATACAGCAAAATGTTGCTTAGCTCTCAGAGGAAGTTGTACTGAATGCAACCACACAGATGAACCCAGGGGATACTATCCTAAATGAAATAAGCTACCCTCCAAAGAACAGATACTCTATAATCCTGTTCACAGAGCTTCCAAGAGTAGTCAATTTTCAGAGAAGCTAAATGGAACAGTAGCTATCAAGGGCTACAGGAGGAAGGAAAGTGAAATGATCTCTAAGTCGGTACAGAGCTTAAGTTTGGCAAGATGAAGAAAGAGTCTGGGAGACAGATGATACTAGGTTTTATAGCTGTCTGAATGTATTTAAGTCTACTGACTCATACACTAAAAATGGTAAATTTTGTTATGTGTACTATTAAACAAAATTTTTGTAAAAATAAATTTCTAAGGCATTATAACCCTAAATAAAATTCCTCTCTCAATTAGTAGATTTGCCAGTCACAAAGGAGCTCAATTTCCTCCCTTTCCCTCATGGCTTCTACAGGGGAGCTGAATGATGCTCTCCTGTTTTAGCAAGAGCCTCCGTTGACCTTGAGGGCAGAAGCTGCTCCAGCAGATTTTGACACTGCTGGCATTTTTAAAAAGAAAGGCCAGTGTTTTGATTTTTGTTTTTGTTTTTGTTTCTAAGTGGAGCATCTTAAAACCATGAAGACTTAGGGCCTGAGATACTAAAGCTCAGTGACAGAGAACATGCTTAGCAAGTAAAAGGTCCTGAGTTTAATCCCCAGCAAGAGGGGTATGGACTACAAATGTTTAAAAGATCATGTACGGGCTGGAGCGATGGCCTAGCGGTTAAGAGCACCGACCGCTCTTGCAGAGGAACCGGGTTCGATCCCCAGCACCCACATGGCGGCCGAAAACCGTCTGAAACTCCAATTCCAGGAGAACTCCAGTTCCAGGGGAGTCCGACGCCCTCTTCTGACCTCCGCGGCATTGCACGTTACGGGTGCACAGACTTGCATGCAAACAATACATTCATACACATACGGAAATAAATAAAATTAAAAAAAAAAAAAAAAAAAAAAAAAGAATAAAAACTCTTTAAAAAATAAAATAAAAAAATAAAATAAAAGATCATGTACATATATATGAGCTGTATAGCACTTTGATGAATATGTCATAATCTTATCATCTTCTTCTTGCTGCCTATTTTCATGATTCCCCATTGTTTGCTGTTATAATCTGTTGCTGTGAGCTTTCACATACGTGTGCCCTAGTATATGTGCCTAGAAGAAGAAATAATCAGTTTTTTGAGTTGCCTATAATCAATTTTACTAGATTTATCAAATTGCTTTCCAAAGTTGTGCCACCAGCAGCTGAGGGCAGGTTTTTGGTACTTTATTTACTGTTTTTATTTTATGTGTATGAGTGTATTGCCTGCATGTGTGTAAGTGCACCTTTGTCGTGCAGTGCCCTAGGAGGTCAGAAGAAGGTGTCAGACTCCATGGAACTGGAGTTATAGACGGTTGTTACCCATCATGTGGGTGCTGAGAATCAAACCTCGGTCGTCTGCAAGAGCAACCTGTGCTCTTAACTGCTGAGCCATCCCTCCAGCCCTAAGGGCAGTTTTTACAGCTCCACATCCATCAATACTTGCTATTATATTTTATCTTTGCCAACATGAGGAGGGTGAAGTTTTTTATCATCTTTATATTTTCTTAATTACTGGTGAGTCTAAACATCTTCCCATCTATGGAAATGTCTATCAATTTCCCATTTCCTACTGTCTTCCCCCAGATTCCCACTAGGATTCTTCTCTTTTTGGTGGTGTTGGTGGTGCTGAATCCAAGGCTCAGGCATACTGAAAAGCTGTTTACCAATGAGCTGTACCCCTAGCCTCTACCTTTCCTTACTTGAGTTGTATGAGTATTTCATATCTTTTGGAAAAATAATTCTTCTGTTGGTCACTTGCCTCACTAACATCTTGGTGATGTATCATTTTGCTTTGTTTATGGTTTCCATTTTTATATTAAAGATTTCCATGTTCAGTTGTCAAGTTTATCCAATCCATGCTTTTCTTATATGGTTTATGTGTCTTGTCCTCATCAAATTGAATAAACAGAACCATTCATTGTCAAACTGAAAATTCTGCTGGACCTTTATGATAAAAGGTTTAGCTATTCTAGTTTCATGTGTCTTTGTTTACAGACTTTGGTCAAAATATTTAGTCTGGGGCTGGAGAGATGGCCTAGTGGTTAAGAGCACCGACCGCTCTTACAGAGGACCCAGGTTCGATCCCCAGCACCCACATGGCGGCCAAGAACCGTCTGAAACTCCAATTCCAGGAGAACTCCACTTCCAGGGGAATCCGACACCCTCTTCTGACCTCCGCGGCATTGCACGACACGGGTGCACAAACTTGCATGCAGACAGTACAGTCATACACATACATAAATAAAATTAAAAAAAATATTTATTCTAGGGCTGGAGAGCTGGCTCAGTGATTAGCACTGGTTGCTCTTATAGAAGACCTGGGTTTGATTCCCAGTACCCACCTGGCAGCTGTCTGTAAGTCCATTTCCAGGAGATTCAAAACCCTCTTCTTACCTCCAGGGCCATTGCGTGACATGGTGCACCAAGCTACATGCAGGCATTACACCAATATACATAAAATAAAAATAATAAGGGGGCTTGAGAGATGGCCTAGCAGTTAAGAGCACCGACTGCTCTTGCAGAGAACCCAGGTTAGATCCCAGCACCCACATGGCAGCTGAGAACCATCTTTAACTCCAGTTCCAGGGGAATCTGACACCCTCTTCTGACCTCCAAGGCATTGCACGACACGGGTACACAAACCTACATGCAGACAGTATATTCATACATATAAAAAATAAATAAAATTTGGGCTGAAGAGATGGCCTAGCAGTTAAGAGTGTGGACTGCTCTTGCAGAGGACCTGGGTTCGATCCCCAGCACCCACATGGCTGCTGAGAACCGTCTTTAACTCCAGTTCCAGGGGAATCCGATGCCCTCTTCTGACCTCTGAGGCACTACACTACATGGGTGCACAAACCTATGTGCAGGCAGTACATTCATACGTGTACGAAAATAAATAAAAAATTTAAAAAAAATTTAAAATAAAAATAATAAATAAAATATTTTTAAAATAAAATTACTTAGTCTATTATTTTAGATGACTCTCTGGCTCAAGTTGTCATATAGAGGTTTTTGTCAAAAAGTTCTCTTATTTGGGCATGGTGACTCATGCCTATAATCCCAGTAGTGGGGATTAAGCAAGTTCAAGCCCAGCCTGGCCTAGATAAAGAGACCCTATATAAAAACAGTAATTCTATTATTTTTATTATTTGGGTTATTAAGTCACAGTGATTTTAATGTGATATAAGCCCTGCACTATGCCTGACCTGTTGTATCATTGCAAGGAGCCAGTCCTCTTTCAACATCTTCTCTCCCTTATTTCCTCTCCAATTCTGTCAGCAAACTTAACCCAAGATGCTGTCTGTACACTATTAGATATATTAGCTCTGTTGCAAAAGTTACTACAGACTCTATGAATAAATGAATTCATGTTTTAAATAGGTATATACAGTAACTACCAATACCCAATTACCACATTGAGCCTGTCAGGGAAAGTCTCAGGGGCTCCACTGCTAAGCTCTAGGATTGCAGACTTGTGCCTCCACCCCCAACAAAGTTTGATCCAATTTTTTTTTTTTTAGAAATAATCATTGCAGTAAAAGACCCACAGTGACAAGTGCTAGAATCAGTAAAATATGATATGAACAAAAGACAACTGATGAGTAAAATGTAGTGACATACACCTGTAGTCCCAATACCTGGGAGACCGAGGCAGGAATATCAAACATTCAAGGCCAGCTAGAGTTTCATAGTAAAACCTGTCTTTAAAAAAACAAAACAATGCATGCCTTTAATCCTAGCACTTGGGAGGCAGAGGCAGGCGGATCTTTGTGAGTTCAAGGCCAGCCTGGTCTACAGAGTGAGTTCCAGGACATCTGGGACTACAGGGAGACCCTGTCTCGAAAAGACCAAAATAAATAAATAAATAAATAAATAAATAAATAAATAAATAGATAAATAAATAAATAAATAAATAAATAAACAAAACAAAAAACTCGAGTGGATAGAACTGTTAAGTGAAAAGCCAAAAGGACCCAGGGGCTCCCCCCCAAAAACCTGAGTGACCCTTGAGAACCAGATACTCAACTGACCTTGAGAAAATAAAAACTTTAGTTAATCTGGGCTAACTGTGTGGCTTTAAACATCCAAAAGGAAAGTATAACCAGAAATAAATAAATAGTAAGTCCTGAGAAATTGTACTTCAGGTATAAAACTTGAGAGATTAGTAAAAAGACTAAAGAGCACAGTTGTTTTGCCTGTCTTACTGGCAAGTGCAGCTACCCTGTGGCTGCCACTGCTTTTGCCACCCTTCAAAGACATGAGACACAGCTTTTCAACCTTCCAATGTGGACTGAAGACTCATGTCTCTCCAAGAATCCTCCAGAACTTCAGTGCCAGATGGGGACTGCTGAGACATCCAACTTGTGGACTGAGCTACTACTGGGGTTTCAGCCTCTTCAGAGTATAGACTGCCATTATTGAACTACCCAGGTTGTATCACGGAAACTAGTACAGAAAGATCAAGACAGGATGTGGTGCTTACTGGACCTCATTTGGTGACCACGGTGGAGGGGGGGAGCCCAATGTGGAACACAAGGGCAGAACTGATGGAGGTTTGGGCTTGCAAAGAGGAGCCTTCAAACATGACATCTTTCAGCCTAATAAAGAAAAAAATCATAAGCCGAAGATGCTAAAATCTATGATATATGTGGCATGCATATGTGCATATTTTGGAGTGATGCATATTGGAAGGAACAACAAAAAGACTGGGTCAAAGAACTGACTGAAACAGTGAATTTCTGCATCAAGAATTTGAGAGAGACTGAGAAAAAGATGAAAAACATGTTTGGCAGAATGTATGAGATTTGGTGGGGTGGGGGGGCAGGGAGGGGGCACGGGTCTAGATTTAATTTTGGTTTGTATGAAATGAACAAAGCTTCAGTAAAAATTTGCTTTGAAAAAAAAAAAAACCCAACAATAACCACTCCCTCCCATTAAGGCTCAGGGAACATTTCAGAAGAAGAGGCAGAAAGATTAAGAGCCGCAGAGGTCAGTGAGGACCAGAGGGAAACAGTGTCTTCTGGCTATGGCAGGACTTGTGAACTCACAGCAGCTGAGGTTGCTCAAGACCTATGCAGGCTCAAGCCAGTCAGGATCCCAGCATGGAGTGGGGCGGGACTTATGGGACCCCACCCCTAGCTGAGGAGATATTGATGGTTAATGACTGCTGGTGGAGACAGCCTTCTTTAAGGGTGTAGCCCCTGGTAGACTGACACTCCTCCAGTGGATGGCCCCACACTTCTGTGTATTTGGGCAGCATAAATTGGACTTAGTGGTTACCAAGCCAAAAGGACATGAAGTTGAAAGATGGGGAGGAAAGGGGGTGGACCTGGAAGGAACTGGAGGAATCTCAGGGGCGAATCTGATCAAAATACATTGTACAGATGAATGATATTCTCAAAGAATTAATAAAAATAAGCTGTTAAAAATACTAAAACAAAGCTGGGCTTGGTGGGGCATGCCTTTAATCACAGAAGAAGTGGATCTCTGTGAGATCAAGGCCAACCTGGTCAACATGGGGAGTTCCAGGGCAGCCTTCTGGTGCTACAGGGAGACCCTTTCTCAAAACAATAACAAACTAAAACAGAGCAAGCAAATAAAAAACAATAAATCAAATTTCTGTTGATAATACAAACCCACAATAATGAATCTTATTAAAATTATCTTGAAAAAATAGATTGTTTAGAAAATGAAGGTTTTTATGTTGACAGAAAATGCTTTTTTGAGAAATCAGAAATGCTGGCATAATTCTGGTGAAAATCTTTACATTTATGTCAACACTGAGATCATAATAACTAGGTCACAGTGTCTTCTGTAGTAGATAATTGTCTAAATCCCAAAGGATTATGAACTAACAAAATTTTTCTGTTCTTTCTCCATTGTGGGTGAAGGATCTTGAATCTGCCTATCACATTACAGATATCCACGAGGCTTTGGCATTGTCTGAAGTAGGCAACAACAGGAAGATGTTCTTATTTGGAACCCAGGTGACTGAGAATGATTCAGAGTTACCCTCCACCATGCAAGATGCCAAAGACCTGATTGTACATCTAGCTACAACTTTGCGGTAGTGACCTGGCCCTCCACAGCACAGCTCACCATCAAGCTCACTAGGCAGTGGTGCTGAGTGGCAGAGTTTGTAATAGCAGCGACCCGGCCCTGGCCACAGCACAGCTCACCATCAAACTCACCAGGCAGTGCTGAGTGGCAGGATTAGCTAAAGGTTCCCACTTTCAAATAAAACATAAACCAGTTCCTATTCTCTCAGTGCAAAGCATATATACAAAGAGAACCCTGATTCGTTGACATTTCTTTAGATTTTTATCTGTAAAATATTAGTAAAATTATTGTTTGTGAGGAACTAGGATTTTTCATTTTGTTCTGTTTTTTGGTGTGGAGAGTTGAACCCACAGACTCACACATGCTAAACAGGACCCCCCCGTGCTGGACCCCCCTGTACTGAACCTCCCCCCTGTGCTGGCCCTAAACACTTGCGTCAGGGTTCCTAATCGAAAGTGAAGTGAATATTTGCCAGCCTTCATCCCACATGTAGTCTTTCTTTCCTTTTTTAATGTGTGTGTATATGAAGTGCATGTTCATGTGTATACATATATATGGCCAGTGGATGACCTCTGTTCTCATTTCTCAGGAGCCATCCATCTTGTCTTTTGTTTTGTTTTGTTTTGCTTTGTTTTAGAACAAGATTTCTGGGGACCAGACTCGCATCTCATGATTGCACAACAATCACTTTACTGACTGGGCTGTCTCTGCAGCACCCCATATGTGGCTTTTTTCAATGACATTACATTAAATTTACATTAAAACATTTAAACAAATTTTCTCTTTTTGAACAACACAGATGTCTTTCCTTTAAGTGAATCCACTTAAGAAGGCTGGAGAGATGACTCAGTGGTTAAGAGCACTGGTTCTTCTTACAGAAGACCCTGGTTCAAATCCCAGCACCCACATGGCAAGTAACAACTGTCTGTACTCCATTTCCAGGGGCTCTAACATCCTCTTCTGTCCTCAGGCATTGCATGACATGGGTATACTTAAACATATGCAGACATAACACTCATACACATGAAATAAAAATAAAGAAAAAATGTTAAAACTTAAAAAAAAAGACTAGGGGCTGGAGAGATGGCCTAGCGGTTAAGAGCACCGACTGCTCTTGCAGAGGACCCGGGTTCAATCCCCAGCACCCACATGGTGGCTGAGAACCGTCTTTAGCTCCAGTTCCAGGGGAATCCAACACCCTCTTCTGACCTCCATGGCATTGCATGACATGGGTGCACAAACCTACATGCAGACAATACATTCATACACATAAATAAATAAAAATAATAATAAAAAAATTTTTAAAAGACTAAACTACCAAGAAGTTACAGTGACAAAAATAACACACTTTCAAGCCCACAAATAGCAATTAGCTGAGAGATAGAGGCTTATCTGATGCCAGCTTATTACCAGAATAGAAGCATGGTAGAGACTTGTTTTTAAAGTTTTAAAATGTATTTCTTTTACATAGAGATAGACTTTCTCCACTAATTTGTTTCATTTTGTCTTTTGGGGGTCTGGAGAGATAGCTCAGATGTTAAGAGCACTGGCTGCTCTTGCAGAAGACACAGGTGGAGACAGGGTCTCACTATGGAGCCATGATTGGCCATTACTGACAGAGATCACCCTGCTTCTGCCTCCTGAGTGTTAGGATTAAAGGCATACACCATCACACCCAACCTTAGAAATGTTTTGTAAGAGCAATCACTATATTTACTTACAGACACAAATCCAACCGTATCTGCAAAGCTTTCCTTTGATTTACTAATGTGTACATATTTGGAAAGAGGATTTGTCCTGTAAATTCTTCCTTTTAAAATTTGGAGTCTGTGGCAAAAATAAACAAATATGTTGAAGCTGATAGGCTCTCTCAGTGTCACACACTGTTATCTCTGTCAAGTTCAGGTTACAATGGAACATAATCTAACTTAGGCACGTGTGTGAAAAATGATAATCTTTCTTTGAGAAGTAAGACGGAGTGCCTTTCTCACGGTCCAGGCTTTGTCGTCATGTTTAGCAGTGACCTATCACAAGTGTCCCTCATATTTCTTTTCTTTTCTTTCTTTTTTTTTTTTTTTTTTTTTTGGTCTTTTCAAGACAGGGTCTCCCTGTAGCCCCAGCTGTCCTGGAACTCACTCTGTAGACCAGGCTGGCCTTGAACTCACAAAGATCCGCCTGCCTCTGCCT
>VZQC01012723.1:1583038-1794400 GCA_009823505.1 Rhizomys pruinosus | reverse complement strand
TTTTTTTTGTCTTTTTGAGACAGGGTCTCCCTATAGCCCCAGCTGGCCTGGAACTCACTCTGTAGACCAGGGTGGCCTTGAACTCAAGGAGATCCGCCTGCGTCTGCCTCCCAAGTGCTGGGATTAAAGGTGTGCGCCATCATGCCCAGCTTAAAGACAGTTCTTAGCTGCCTTGTGGGTGCTGGGAATAGAACCTAGGTCCTCTGCAAGAACAGTTGGCGCTCTTAACAATGGAGCCATCTCTCCAGCCCCTGTTTATTCTCTTTATAAACATTTATTGAGCATCAGTTAACTGCCAGAACCTTTGGTGTGAAATGGTAGAAGTTTAACTCAAATTTGTAAAAAAGGGAGTTTGGGAGAAAATCATTGCACTGAGAAATGAGCACGGTAGAGCACAGGTTCAGGAGGAACTGCCTCCGCATCCCCTGACCCTGCTAACCCTGCGTGGACTTATACTCAGATTCCTGCTAACCTTCTCAGGGTAGCAAGGTGGTGGTTGTCAGCAGCAAGCTGCCCGCTCTCCTAGCTCACAGTTGCTAGGCAACATTGGCCTTCTTTTCAGCAGTCACGCAGCGCATCTCATGGAAGGCAAATCTATTGACTCTTCTTAGGTCTCACCTTTACCTGAGATAAGGGCAGGGCTGAAGGGTTGTCCCCTTCAAGGTATATATAAGGAATGAGTTCTCACACAGAAAGGAGGTGCCCTGCTTTCAGAAAAGCAAGAGAAGAGGTGCTAGGAAGGAATGCAAGAAAAAGAATGACAATTATTCATTGTCATTCATTGGGATTGGTTCTAATGTTGGGACAAAGAATGTTCCTGTCTTTAAAGAGCTTTCATTTCTAACTAGGAGGTGCACAGCAACATAAACAGATGAAATAATTATGCATGATTTGAAGCAAGGAACAGAAATAGAAAGTAGGGAAGGGAACATCTTAAATATTAATGGGGCCGGGTGTGGCGGTGCAGGCCTTTAATTCCAGCACTTGGGAGGCAGAGGCTGGCAGATCTTTGTGAGTTCAAGACTAGCCTGGTCTACAGAGCAAGTTCCAGGCCAGCTGGGGCTACAGGGAGACCCTGTCTCAAAAAAAAAATTTAATAGGGGAGCTGGAGAGATGGCTCAGTGGTTAAAAGCATTGGCTTCTCTTGCAGAGTCCCAGCACCCACATGGCGGCTAACAACTGTCTATAACAACTGTCTGTAACAACTGTCTATAACAACTGTCTGTAACTATCAGATCCAGAGGATCTGATGCCGTCTTCTGACCTCTACCGGCTTTGCACAACACAGGTACTTACATACATGCAGGCAATATACTCATACACATAGAATAAAAATAATAAAATATTTAAAACTTAATGTGGGCTGGAAATCCCTCTCTAAATGGGTGATCTTTAAACTGATATGTAAAGGATAGAACAGAGCAAATATATGAAGAGACACAGCAAAAGAGCAGCTGTAGTGTATTCATTACTATAACATCCGGTGCTGTAACAAAATACCTGAAAGAAGCATGACAGGAAGGACTTACTTTGGCTCCTGATTATAGAGCCTCTCTGTCCATCACAGCAAGAAAGGCACTGTGGAGTTTGTGGTGCTCAGAGCTTGTAGTGGCGACTCTTCACATCACAGTAGACCAGGAAGCAGGTAACAGCAGGGAAGTAGACACCAGACTATAACTTCAAAGGCTTAACCCCTCTATAAACTTAAAAAAATTTTTTTTTCTTTATTTTTATTTCACGTGTATGAGTGTTGTGTCTACATATGTTTAAGTGTACCCATGTCGGGCTGGAGCGATGGCCTAGCGGTTAAGAGCGCTGACCGCTCTTGCAGAGGACCCGGGTTCGATCCCCAGCACCCACATGGCGGCAAAGAGCCGTCTGAAACTCCAATTCCAGGAGAGCTCCAGTTCCAGGGGAGTCCAACGCCCTCTTCTGACCTCTGCGGCATTGCACGTCACGGGTGCACAGACTTGCATGCAGACAATACATTCATACACATACGGAAATAAAAATTTAAAAAAAAATTAAAAAAAAAAAAGTGTACCCATGTCATGCAAAGGAGGACAGAAGAGGGTGTTAGAGCCCCTGGAAATTGAGTTACAGACAGTAGCTAGCTGCCATGTGGGTGCTGGGATTTGAACCCGGGTCCTCTGTAAGAACAACCAGTCCTCTTAACCCCTGAGCCATCACTCCAGTCCCCCTCTATAAACTTTTATTGAGCACCAATTAAGTGCTAGAACTCTCAGTTTGAAATGGTGGAAATTCAACTCAAATTTGTGTGTGTGTTCCCAAAAAGGAGATTTGGAGGGAACGGCTTGTACTTTGGTGACCTATTTACATTTGTTAGTCCCACAGTCATCCAAAATATCAACACACTCTGGGGAACATGTATTCTGAACATGAGATGGTGGGGAGGTTTTAGAGTCAAACTACAACAAGGAAGAAGAAACTGACACGAGAAAGAGCTTGACAAATTAGAAGAGAGCAGGAGGCGAGAATGCAGTGATCAAGCATGGAGTGGCCTGAAGTAGGCGCTCAGGGGGCGCTTTGTCATGTCATACTGGGGTCTTTCCTATATACTCTGGTGTGTCATGGTGGACATGGACCAATGAAGACTTGAGGTAAAGTCCTGTACCAGGATGGTGACTGGATATGGAAAGAAAAGGTGAGACCATTTGTAGGACGCTTGCGTAGCATGCATAAATTGCTGGGTTTGATGGCTGGAATCACACAAAACCAGGTGTGGTGGTCCACAGCTGTGCTCCCAACAGGATGGAGGTGGAGGCTGGAGGACCAGAAGTTTAAGATCATCTTCCGCCGAGAGTGAGGTTGAGTTCAGTCTGGGATACAGGAGGAGAAATGTCTCAAAAGACAAAGGAAAAAAAGAGAATAGTTTGGACAGGTGGACATAGTGGAGTCTGGAGGCAGAGGCAGAATTTCAAGTTTGAGGTCAACCTGGGCTACAAATCAGATCTTAATCCCAGCACTCAGGAGGCAGAGGCAGGTGGATCTTTGTGAGTTCAAGGCCAGCCTGGTCTACAGAGTGAGTTCCAGGACAGCTGGAGCTACAGGGAGACCCTGTCTTGAAAAGAAAAAAAAAAAAAAGATTAAAAGCATGTATTTCTAGAATTAACTAGAGTTGCTGATGCATTAAATGGGAGAAGGATGTCCAAAAAGGATAATAAAGATTAAATCCTAACAATTTCCCAGAAAACACAGTACTCAGATCCATGAGGTCCATGTGTAAAATTAGTGTCAGCATACAATTACAACACAGGACAGAATTAATTTTTTGCAATCATTACTAATTTCTCCCAGTAAAGAGAATCCCTGGGAAGATGGGTCATGCCAGAGAGTTAGTTGCCTGGTGCCCATGGGTCTCTTGAAATATAATGACATCTTGGGGCTGGAGAGATAGCCTAGAGGTTAAGAGCGCTGGCCGCTCTTACAGAGGACCCAGGTTCGATCCCCAGCACCCACATGGTGGCCGAGAACCGTCTGAAACTCCAATTCCAGGAGAACTCCAGTTTCAGGGGAATCCGATACCGTCTTCTGACCTCCGCGGCATTGCACGACACGGGTGCACAAACCTGCAAGCAGACAGTACATTCCTACACATATAGAAATAAATAAAATTAAAAAAAAAGAAATATAATGACATCCATATCAAGAGGATCTCAAGATCCTCTGTCTTCCACTGGGGTTTTTTTGGGTGGGGAGGGTTAGGGTTGATGAGGATGAACCCTGGTCTCCTATATGAGCATGACCTCTACTGCTGAAACCCCAGAGCAGACCTTCTGTTGTCTTGAATGGGCATAGCCTCTGTGACTCTCCTCTTGTACAGCCAAAGTTTGGTGAAGCCCCATTAGAAAAATATGCTCTTTGGATATTTAAAGGCACTTCACATTTAATGATCTAGGAACTGTCTTGACTCTTTTTAAAAAATATTTTATTAGTTTTAATTTTGTTTCTATGACAGTATTGCCTGCATGTGTGTAAGTGCACTCGTGTCATGCATTGCCTTCAGAGGTCAGAAGAGAGCATCGGATTCCCCTGGAAGTGGAGTTACAGAGGTTGTTAGCCTCCATGTGGGTGCTGGGCATCGAACCTGGATCCTTTGCAAGAGTTGCCAGTGCCCCCAATTACTGAGCCATCTCCAGCCCCAGAAATGTCTTGTCTCTTTAGCCCCAGCTGTCCTTGAACTCACTCTGTAGACCAGGCTGGCCTCAAACTCACAGAGATCCGCCTGCCTCTGCCTCCCAAGTGCTAGGATTAAAGGCGTGTGCCACCACGCCCGGTGAGGTATCGTCTCTTTACACTACCCTACTCTATCCCGTGTGACTTCGTGAGAGTTAGAGTGCCGGAAGGGCACCTGAGTGAGGGGAGTCTATCTCCCACCCCTACCTTCTGTGTATCCCTGTGTGGGTTCTGCCCCCCTCTAGCTGCCCTCTCTGCCTCAACATTTCCTGTCTGAATTCTAACCTGCCTTCCGCCTCTGTCTTCCCTCTCCTCCCTCCTTCATTCTTTTTGTTCTCCCATTATCCTCCATTCCGTTTCGGACCCCTGAGTGCCAGCATAATCAGGGTTCCCCCGATTTTTCCGTCCAGATTTCTGTCCACTGGGACGCCGGGGACAGAATCCGGACCCGTATTCTGGCCTCCCCTGTGGTTTTGGGACGCCAATTTCACAGGCTTAAAGGCCCCCCGTCCATCTCAAAGACCCCCACGTTGATCGCGCAGACCTGGGGTCTCTGACCAGCACCACTTGACACTGAAGCGGACGCCTTGGTCCTCAGGTGGCGCTTTTGAGACTAAAAAGACTTCACGTATCTTTTTTTTCCTCTCTCTCCCTCTCCCTCTCTTCCTCTCCTCTCTGCAGTCTTTTTTCTTTTACTGGGCCTTCCCCGCTGACCCACTGCACCCCCCACCCCCACCATGCGATTATTTTCCCCCCTCTTTGACACCGCCATGCTGCGCGCACCGACATGCTTCGCTGCTTATTTCCTCGGCTCACGTTCAAGCAGACATGCTGCAGACTGTTTCCATGGCAACTGTGCTAATCCACGCCCACTCCTCAGCCGCCATCTTGACGCATGCCCCTGTTTCCATGGTGGCACTAAACCACACCCTCTGCTACACTGGCATGGCAGAAAGCCTAAATTTACATCACACCTTATAATAACTAATGCCATATTCTATTTCTATATTTCTATATTCTAATTCTCTTACAGTTTATTTAATGACATATTCTGATCCTTTCACAATTTTGGTTTTTGGATTTTATATTGGATTATACAAAGTCAGTTGGAATTGCATTATTACATTTTTATACAGAGTAACCAAGTTTTTTATTTTATTGGTTTTCCATCCATTTCAAGATAAAATCAGTTTTCATTTTTTTAATTGATTTTATTTATTTCTGTATGTGTATGAATGTACTGCCTGCATGCAAGTCTGTGCACCCGTGTCGTGCAATGCCGCAGAGGTCAGAAGAGGGTCTCGGATTCCCCTGGAGCTGGAGTTCTCCTGGAATTGGAGTTTCAGACGGCTCTCGGCCGCCATGTGGGTGCTGGGGATCAAACCCGGGTCCTCTGCAAGAGCAGAGGTGCTCTTAACCGCTAGGCCATTTCTCCAGCCCCCAGTTTTCATTTTCTACTTTTATATGGATAGTTAATTTTTACAGGCTTTTGTTTTAGATTTTTACATCATTTGGCTTTTTAACTGTTTTTGTTTTTTTATATTTTGTTTACAAGACTTTTGCCTAATTTTAAGAGATTATTTCAGATTTTGGCATTTTCCATTTCATTGTTTTTTCTTTATAAACCCCATTTTCAGAAATCCATTTTGTGTCTGCTTCTGGATATAAGCCTCTTTCCACTAATTAAATGTATTCTCATTAAATTAGCAGGTAATATGCGCAAGCCACCAGATTTTCCTGCCTGCCCTCTCCACCATCCTTTGCAGGCGTACACCTAAGCAGATGTCTTAAATTCTAAGTGATTCTTTGTAAATCTGCTAATTGCAATTAATGGTTCCACAGCCCTGGACAACAATGGACAACTTTAGATAAGAAAAATAAGGGGGGGATTTTCCCATTGTCCAGAGTTAATGGATACGGTTGGGTCATGTGTCTGTCCAACCTCTGTCTGTGTGTTATAACTGTTCTTCAATGTGTCTTTGTAACTGTCATGTGTCCATGTTCTGCTGTGTGTTTTTTGTCAAAACAAAGTGGCCACTTCAAACTTCTTTTATTCTATGTTGTGCACAAACATGAAAACAAAAAGCTAAATTAAGTTTACTTTTGGCATGCCTCTTAAATTTTTTCAGGACTGATTTGAACCCGGTTCCTATGTTTCTACACTGTTTATCTGAAAGTTTTATTTCTTATCTGTCCAAATTATTTTTTCCACAGGTATTACAACTAAAAATTTTCTTTTCCAGTTTTTTTCTTGTTTCCAGACATCTGAAGACCTGATTTTTTACCCTTACGGGTTCACTAACAGATGTTTTATTCTTTTTCTCCTGAGCTGTGCCACCATCCTTCTGATCAGAGACCATTTTAAAAATCATTGGATTTATTCATACTCTGGTACTTGGACAGTGGCACGTGGCTTCCCCTGCAATCTCTTCCCTTCAATGAAACAGCCTAAGTACACTTGATATTGTCAGTTCTTTAATTATTATATATAATTCTTTAACTTTATATATAATTCTTTAACAATCACTTGTTAAAGTATTTCAATAAGTTCATAATTTTAGAACCAAATGTACAAGATGTCATCTCAGCCTTGGCGATGCAATTCATCAGAGCTGCATGTTTTAAATAATATTTCTAAAGGTGTTTTTTCCAATGCATGTGACGGTTCAGTACAACCGCTAGGATAGCCGGGCGTGGTGGCTCACGCCTTTAATCCTAGCACTTGGGAGGCAGAGGCAGGCAGATCTTTGTGAGTTCAAGGCCAGCCTGGTCTACAGAGTGAGTTCCAGGACAGCTGGGGCTACAGGGAGACCCTGTCTCGAAAAGGCAAAAAAAAAAAAAAAAAAAAAAAAAAAACCAAAACAAAACAAAACAAAAAAAACAACCGCTAGGATAAAAATCTCTTAAAGGAATGTGTGGATACATGTGTGTATGTATAAGACATTGTTAAATAGCATATTAAGATCCGTTTGTGTACGATTACAATGCATGTGCCTCTGCTTAGTACAACCTTCACAAAGTGTCATTGCCAATTTTATTTATTAGAACCTTATTTATGAATGTATTCATGAAGTACTGTTCACTTTTAAGAATTCTATAATGTAATTATGGCATATACAAGAAATTGTGTTCCATTTACCAGGTACTATATACCTTGTTACAGCCTCAAGTGAAACAGACATATATAAAGTTACCCATACATACTAAAATTGTTTTATATATCTGTTATACTTTGCACATGTTACTTTTAATTTTTTTTTTTTTTTTGGTCTTTTTGAGACAGGGTCTCCCTGTAGCCCCAGCTGTCCTGGAACTCGCTCTGTAGACCAGGCCGGCCTTGAACTCACAAAGATCTGACTGCCTCTGCCTCCCAAGTGCTAGGATTAAAGGCGTGTGCCACCACGCCTGGCTACTTTTAATATTTTTAAGAGAAATTAGGTTTTACTTCTGCTGACCACACAGACAGTCCAAATGTAACCAATTTGGGTGAGCCCTAAGCATTTCCTGTCTACTGGTGGTATGTGACAACCCCCCACTTCCTTTTCCTTTTCAAAGCTATAATTCAAAATCTGGGGACAAGTGACATGGCCTTCATTTGAGAAGGTACTAGTTTTAACCTCTTTATTATCTTGGGTTTGTTTCATAGGCTATGTTAGAACTTTTTACCTTTAATGGTTTAAATCCATTGCAAATGACCTTTATGGACCTTAAAGAACAAATTATAGAGGACTTACTGCATAGGTTTAATGTCAACTTGATACACCTGAGCTGAGAAACCTCAATAATTGCCTTCATTGGACTGGCCTGTGCCCATTGTGGGCAATGCCATTCTGGGCCAGATATTTCTATATTGTATACAATAGGCTGAACATGAGCCAGCAACACAAGCTAGTAAGTAGCATCCTTTCCTAGCCTGTGCTGCAGCCACTACCAGGCTCCTACCATGAGCTTTTATTATTAGTCAGAATATTTTTGCCACAGCAATTAAGAATTTATTAACAGTGCTTAAGTCAATGTTCAAGCTTTACTTGGGAGTTATATGGTAATTAAAGTATCAAATTAATTCCAGTAATCCTCCTGGAGGTTTAGCAACCACACTTAAAGCTCCAATCTGATTTGGCAAGGAACAATATTTTGGCCCCTACCCTCCGAGGTCGACTTGGGTCCTAGGGTCCTGCATCCACAACTTTGTGCATGTCCTGTGGCAGTGAGTCGCCAGTCATCCTGTGCCAGGGAAGTCTTGGAGATTCACTTGAAAGGACTTCATCCTGCCAGTGTCCAGTCAAAGGAAGAAAGTCCATATAGAGGAGAAACTCCTCACGCTTCAAAGGAAAGCTATGGTCAAGCAAGGCCTGACTTTGTCCTCGCATAGATGGAACTGGTGAAGAGAGCCAGGCACAAGGCCTGAGTGACCCCCTAAGGACCAGAACCTCAACTGACCTTAACACCAAAACAAACTTCATTTATCTGAGCTAACACTGTGTGGTTTTAAACACCCCAACAGGAAATTGTAATCTAAAGAAGAGAAAATGAAATAGGTTATTATCAGAGTTGCCACACCAACTCCAGCATCGTCTGAATGAGCAATGACGAAAGTCATAATAACAGACGGGAGATATGTGTCTTTTGAGGCTAAGCTCCCTGGTGGTCCCTGGCAGAATGCTCAGCCTTAGCTTCCAAGATCATGATACGCTACAAAGATGTTATGCTTCTTGAGTGTTGGACTTTGCACAGTGTCTTTTGATTCTTTTCCTGAGCTCAGCACAACCTCTGTCCCAGACAAGGAACAGTTAAATGTGTCTGGAAATAAATCAGGCGAACAGAAGCTTCATGAACCTAAGCAAAATCATACAGAGAAACAGTATCTAAAGGCTCATTTGTCCTAGAAGCCCCCACAAAAATATTATGAATGAAAAACATTACACTGAGTGATATCATAGGTCAGTTACAAATAATAAAAGTGTTTTTCCAGATTTAATAAGAATAAAGGCTCAGTCCCTTAAGCAGGAAGCTACATCTGATAGAATTAGTAAGATAAAAGTCTTAGTTAACAGTTATGCATGTTAAAATGTAATACTTAGTTAGAGGCATGTGGCAGGCTTCTCCTTTAAGAAAAACAGAACTAATTAAGAGGCTTTCCCAGGCTTTGGCTTGAATTACAGCCTAGAGATAACAAGTGGCCTTGGAAAAATCCGGCTCCAGGAAGGATGAGAAACACCAAATTGAAACTTCTAAACAAAGACAAACTGTTTATGGTTTGTGGTTTTAGGACAGCTGTTTTGTTGCTTATCTCCCCTGCCCGAATTATGTGTACATTTATCTGACTTGCTGTCCTTGGAAACCCAGGTGTGAGTTCCTTTGGTAATGAGCCTTTTGTTCCTGAGAGAAGAGTGCTAACTCTTAATCCTCTTTCCCTGCTTTTGTATAAAAACTTTGACTTGCTCTCAGTAAAGTGCAGCAGATTCAAAAGCTGTTTCTGGTGTCGTTTCTGACTGACATCGCCTAATCCACGCCTTCCTATCTAAGACCTTGGTTCCCGCAGGCAGAAGGAACCCTCTGGCTGGGACGGTCTGTGGCACAGAGAGATAGGTGAGAGAACTACTGTGCCAAGTTAGGAATCTACTGTGTCATGTTAGAAAATATCTCAGAGATAGATGACAGATTTAGTGTGCCATGCCAGAAAATACCACCTTTTATATTCTCATGGTTATGGTTCTCATTCTGGAGCCCTGGGTACTAAAGCTGGCCCTCATTCTAGAGCTCTGCGTACTAAAACTTTTTTCCAATTTCTCAAACCAGGGTACACATCCTCTTTCCCTCTGCAGACCCTAGACAGGGACCCTCCAATTGCTAATGCACCCAGTAGCCCCCTGTTGGTACTGTGAAGTCCCTGCACTGGTATACTAATGTAAGACTCAACCAGTTTGTCTCTTCAGTTGCAGAGAAAACATCCACTAAGTACTGGCCACTATCGATCTGGACCAAACCCATCTGGCAGAGCACCCAGAGCAGCCAAAATGGGAAACCAGACTCTAACCCTCCAGCCTGACAGCTGTTCCCCCAAGATGTCGCCCCCAATCAGCTCTGAAGCAGATACAGAAGAGAGAGAACAGTGCCCCATTTCCTTATCATAAGCAAAAGGCTAGAATGTTAGGTCCAGGCTTCCCAGAATCCCAAGGGGCACACAGGTGCCCACTTACCTGAGGCCTTGCCCCATGGGTATAAATAGGTGGACCCCAGCCACCATAACTCTCTCTGTCCCCCCCCATCCCTCTCTGTCTCTGCCTCTCTCTGCCTTTCTGCCCCCCTCTCTCTGTCCTGCTCCTGCCCCCTGCCATGCTGTCCGGCAGGCGGCTCACGCTGGCAGTCCCACATGGAAGTAAAGCATGTTCCTGGAGTAACCTAAGCCTCATATGCTTTTTATTGGTTTCATGCTTTTTTTATAACCTAACACTCTTGAGACTCTGGCCTGTTCAGGCTGTTTCCTTTCATGGGTGAGCAGTTTATCCAAGGATACCTTTTTTTTTTTTAAATTTTTTTTTATTAATTTTATTTATTTCTGTATGTGTATGAATGCACTGTCCGCATGCAAGTCTGTGCACCCGTGTCGTGCAACGCCGCGGAGGTCAGAAGAGGGTCTCGGATTCCCCTGGAACTGGAGTTCTCCTGGAATTGGAGCTTCAGACGGTTCTCAGCCGCCATGTGGGTGCTGGGGATCGAACCCTGGTCCTCTGTAAGAGCGGTCGGCGCTCTTAACCGCTAGGCCATCTCTCCAGCCCCCCAAGGATACCTTTTTAATTCTACTAACAAAACACAAGCAATGAGAGTTACAGGCATTTAAAAGTACTAATTATTATGGCAAGTTACATCATAGGCATAGACACAAATGTTTGGATGGTATGTTAATCTATGAACTGTGGCTTTTCTGTAAAGTGTGACCCGTTCTTATTATGGCTTATAACATCTCCTAACCACTAGAGGATGCAAGCTTACAGCATCAGCTGTGAGTCATTCCTCCAAGGAGAGAGCTAGTGGCTGCCACTGACTGTGCAGTATCTCCAGGCAGGTGAGGTATGGCTGAGGCTGACAAGTCTTGCTTGACTCAAGGAGACCAATATTCACACGAGTCTCCTAATTTCATTCAAGATAATATCCACAAAAATGTTTTAACTTTCTATGACAAAGTCTATCTGAGGAATACCCAGTAATATGTGAATAAATGCTGTGAATGGGTCCACTATGTACTTTGACAGATGATTTATTCCTTAACACTTCTAGTTCCTTCCCTTGAAAATAAAAACAAGACTGAAATTCGCCATTTCTGCTCTTCCTTCCCACACCACCATGGCCCTGAAAATACTCTCCATGCATTAAAAGAGGTTCATGGGCTGAAGAGATAGCTTAGCGGTTAAGAGCACCAACTGCTCTTGCAGAGGACCTGGGTTCGATCCCCAGCACCCACATGGTGGCTGAGAACCGTCTGTAACTCCAATTCCAGGAGAACTCCAGTTCCAGGGGAATCCACACCCTCTTCTGACCTCCACAGCAATGCACGACACGGGTGCACAAACCTACATGCAGACAGTACACTCATACACATACAAAAATAAATAAAATTTAAAATAAAAAAGAGGTTCAGTCGTTTAAAAAAGGGGTGGGAGCCAGGAGAGAGCCCTTGCTGCTCTTGCAGAGGGCCCAAGTTCAGTTCCTAGCACCTAAGTCAAGTAAGTGGCTCAGAACTGTCTGTAACTCCAGTTCCAGGCAATACAGAACTCTCTTCTGGCCCCCTCGAGTACCAACCATGCACCATGGTGCACATACAAAAATAAAAATAAATCTCAAAAAATTGTAAGCAAAAAAAATTTGTAAGCTGGGCATGGCAGTACATATCTTTCCAATACTGGGGAAGCAGAGGCAGGCAGATCCCTGTGAGACTGAGTCCAGCCTGTTCCTTTTCTAATTTAAAATTTTTTATTATTTTTATTTCTGTGTTTAAGTATATTTCCTGAATGTAAGGGCACCTATGTCATGTCCTGCAATACCCACGAAGGACAGAAGAGGGTGTCAGATTTCCCTGGATCTGGAGTTGCAGATAGTTGGTTGCCATATGGGTGCTGGGAATTGAAACCAGGGCTTCTGCAAGGGCGGCAGTGCTCTTAACCATCTGATCCATCTTGTAGCCCCAAGTCCAGCTCCTTCTACATAGTGAGTTCCAGGCCAGGTGGGACTATGGGGGACCCTGTCCAACAACAACAATAAAAAGAAACTTGAGAGAGAAGAAAGAGAGTATAGGTATCATGACTCACACCTATAACTTACAATACCAGAACAAGAGGAATCACCACAACTTCAAGAGTTCAAGGACAGCCTGGGCTAACAGAGTGAGACTCTGTCTCAGTTATAACAAATGCATTTCTCAGCTCCTACCAAAGAAGCTTTCTTAAGCGGTAGATGAGGATTAACACAGGGACCCACAATTGGCCAATGTGCAGAGAATAAGAGGTTGCAGAGTGCTTTTCCCTGAATAGGACACCAGTATCAAACTTCTGCCTCCCAAGGCTCAGGGATCATTGTGGAAGAGAGGGCAGAATAATTTTAAGAGCCAGAAGAAGCAGATGAACACGGGAAACACTTTTCCAGATAGCTGGTCAGTTACTCATACAAGCTCACAGCAATGCTGACAACATGGACAAGTCCCACTTAAGCTCAAACATAGGTGTGGGGAAATGGAGAAGAAACACCCAGCCTTAGATGAGGAAGAGTCAGTTTTCTGTAAGGGTGTGACTCTGGGTAACTTGACCTGGCTCCAGTGGACAGACTCACATGAAGGGCATTTGGGAACAGATATTAGACTCAATAGGCATATACATTATCTATTAATATATTATCAATAATTTTATCAACATATTATATAATTAGTATATATTTTATTTTTTTTTAATTTTTTCTTAATTTTATTTATTTCCGTATGTGTATGTATTGTCTGCATGCAAGTCTGTGCACCCTTGACGTGCAACGCCGCGGAGGTCAGAAGAGGGTGTCGGACTCCCCTGGAACTGGAGTTCTGGAATCGGAGTTTCAGACGGCTCTCGGCCGCCATGTGGGTGCTGGGGGTAGAACCCGGGTCCTCTGCAAGAGCAGTCGGCGCTCTTAACCGCTAGGCCATCTCTCCAGCCCATATTTTATTATTCATATATGTATATTCATATATTAATATATGTATATTAATAGAGTACATGAAATAGGGAAGAGGGCCTGAATGTGATCAAAGTACATTGTATAAAATTCTCAGAAATTTGCCGGGCGTGGTGGCACACGCCTTTAATCCTAGCACTCGGGAGGCAGAGGCAAGCGGATCTTTGTGAGTTCAAGGCCAGCCTGGTCTACAGAGTGAGTTCCAGGACAGCTGGGGCTACAGGGAGACCCTGTCTCAAAAAGACCAAAAAAAAAAAAATCTCAGAAATTCAATGAAATATATTTTTCTGGTCTTTTTGAGACAGAGTCTTCCTGTAGCCCTAGCTGTCCTGGAACCTGCTCTGTGGATCAGGCTGGCCTTGAACTCACAAAGATCCGTCTGCCTTTGCCTCTCCAGAGCTGGGACTAAAGGCGTACGCAACCATGCCCAGCTAATATTTTTTAAACAACTCGTTTTTAAGCCTATTTGCTAAGCTTTGCAAGTAGAACATCTTAGAGAGAGGCCCGTTTGTAAAACAAGCAAGGTTGCTGTGCATGGAAGGTGGACTGAGATGCTGTTCCTCAGCATCCTTCTGGAAGGTGCCTCTTCAGCGGCCAGGATTCAGGTGGCTAGCCTAGCAGGGCCAGGCCCTGGACTGACTGTTCCTTAGGGGTAAAAGCCAATCTCCTATCCTCTCCCAGCCTTTGTAAAGAGCCTGTAAGGGGGGTGTGAACCTTGGAACCCAGAATTTCTGCCTCTGCTGGTTGTTGCCCTAACTGGACTGGAAGCTGGTGTGTACTACCTCGTCTAGAGTCCTTTCCCTAGGCACAGAGAACCGCATCAAGATCCTGCCCTACCGCTCTGTCTCCAAGGTGCATCTCTGGGGGCTCTCTGACCTGGGCGCGCCTTTGGAAAGCTACCGGTCTCCATAGCAACTAGACAAGGCTCAGGTAAGAGGCGTGGGACAGGGCGGGGCTAGAAAGTCTGGGGTGGGGATAGAAAGCAGGGGTGGGGCGTGGGCGGCCCGCGTTCTAGACTACAACTCCGTGGACCGTGCCAGGGTGGCAGGCAGAGTGCGCACGGCGGGAGCTTCTGATCCCCATGGAGGAACCAGACCTCTCAGGGTCATCGGAGGCGTCTGACGGAACCGAGGAGCACAGCGAGATAGACACCGCTTACTCCGAAGTCCACCAGAGGCCCCTTATGCTCAGGCTCCTGGAGGCGCAAAACGAGCTCGGGTACCTGGAGGAAGAGGAAGAGGAAGAAAGTGTCAACGAGGAAGAAGAAGGAGAGGACAAGAAGTGGGATGACCCCTGTGCACTCTCCAAGATCTATGAACCCTTCAAGCCCCACAAACCCCAGGAGCCCTCCTTATTCTCCAGGCGCCAAGAGCCCCGAACACATCGCGAAGCCCCGGAGGCCCGCGAAGCCTGCGAGGCCAGCGAAGCCGAGCTGCTTCCGGGCGCCGTGGTAACGACCTCGCCATCCTTGATCACCGGATACATATCGTGGTGGCTGGCTTCTCTGAGCGGTAGGTGTCACCCCAGCCCCGCGGCCACCCACCCATCTAGAACTCCAGAGTCTGTGGTGTAGGCGTGCTCGTGTCATCTACCCGCAGCTTTGCAGCCACCTCTCTTTGCACTTGAACAACTCCAGTGGAGAACTGACACCCAAATAAGTACCGAAACCATCTCACTACTATTCACACTTGAGATTTTATGTTATGTAATTTCTCTTACTCTCCAACTAAAGGCCAGACCCTTGAAGGGAGGATTTTTTTTTTTTTAATCAGTGTTTGGTGCATGCCCATGGGAAGATGAACATTCATGGGGCAGGTATTGAAAAAAATGCATGTAAGTCCTCACCTAGTTTATATAGTGACAGGGCTGATGGGACTTGGGTAGACACATCCTTAGTGGTTGACTCTTGCTACACAAAACTGCACATTTGTACTGACTGCTTTTATGTCAATTTCACCATCATAAATTTTAACCAACACTGGGCACTTTTTAGCAGACTTGCTTTTATTTTCATGGTAAGTTGGTTCTCCCAGGCGCTGAGATGACTAAACGCGTTCTTTATTCTCTCCCAACCTTCATACCTTTGACTTCCACCCAGCTGAAGACTTTGACTCAAGAAAATGGAAACTGTCCATCTAGAACCCGCTTATTTTCTTACCACCAGTCTATGGCCTCCCCGACATCCGTGCTCATGGATTCTGCCTTTTCTTGTGCTTCAGGGAGGATTTTTGCTTGTTTTTATGAGAGCCAAATCCTCCACTTCAAATGCCTTAGATCACATTCTTGTCCCTAAGAACAGTGTTCTTAGAGCGGCCTCCCCTCTCCTACAGCATTGGTTTCTCCCTTCCTAATGGATCAGTCCCATGAGCAGCACGGCCTTTCTTATCCTGAAAGTATCCTCTGACTCTCTTTCTTTTGCCCTCTCTTACCCAACCCCTTTTGGTTCTTTTTCAATGCAGAACTTGTCCAAAGATTTGTCTATAGCACTGGTTCCATTTCCTCCCGTGTACTCCTCAGCGCACCTACTCAGGGCCCCTAACCCCCCACTTCACTGAAGCTGCTCTAGTGTACCCCATCCTGGTCCTGTGCATGGAGACCTTGATATCCCCAGAATCCACTGGACTTCTCTCTTTGATGTCCTTCTTCTCTTGGAAGGATTTCACATTGTGGTGGTTTGAATGAGCGTCCCCCATAGGCTTTAAGTATTCAGACATTTTGTCTCCAGTTGGTGGCACTGTTCTTGGATGTCTTAGAAGGTGTGGCCGTGCTGGAGAAAGTACATTATTGGGGGCAGGTTTAGTGAGTTTAACAAGCCTTGCGGTCTCCAGTTGCGCTCTCTCTCTGCTTCCTGTGCTCATTGCGAGATGTGACCCTTGGCTAGCTGCTCCAGCCCCGACCACCATGCTTCCCACCACAATGGACTCTGATTCCCTGGAACCATCAATCGTAAGCTCAAATAAACTTTTCCTTTTATAAGTTCCCTTGCTCATGGTGGTTTTATCACAGCAACAGAAAAGTGACTAATACACACATTATCTTAGGTAGTCACCATCCTAGCCCCTTTCAACTACAGCGCCATCTTAGAATCTGTTTTAAGCATGTTCTCTAGTGATGTCCTATATTTTCAGCTCAGTCCTCCCTTCACCAAAATTAAAGCACCAAAAGGACCTCTAATCCACGAGAGTCTACTGACTTTTGTAGCACTCTCTTAAGTCTTTCTGTCTGTCTCTCCTTACCTATTTGCAATGGTCCATTTTTGCCTCTCTGTCACATTTTCTCTCTGTTTCTATCTCCATGTGTCTCTGTCTCTCTGTGTCTCTGTCTTTGTCTGTCTTGTCCCTCCCTTCCTCAAACACACAACAACAACAAAACAGCCTAGATAGATAGTGTATTGGATAAGAGCACTTGCTATGGAAGTATGAAGACCTGAGTTCAGATCCTAGCATCCTTCTAAAAAGCTGAGTGTGGCTACACCTGCCTGTAACCCCAGCACTGGGGGCTAGAGGGGAAGGCAGACAAGAAGGATCACTGGGGCTGGCTGCCAGCCTGGTTTCAAGTTCATTAAGAGACCTTGTCTCAAAGGCATAAGGTAGAGAGGGTGATAGTGCAGGAGACCCGATGTCTTCCTCTGAGATGTGCAAGCAGACAACCATACTGACAGCTGATAGAAGAAACCACAAAAAGACCTTCATGTTTTCACTTTGAGATCTACCAGAGTACAGGGTCTGGATGGGAACAGCCTTAACAGTGGACGGGCCGTCCTAGTAAAGGCTGGGGCTTATCCCATCTCACTTTTCAAAGTGCTTTGCTTCTGAAATTAGCCCCTCTCTCCCCTTCATCACTGTATTCTCTCAACTGAATCATTTCCACGTGGCATACAAACATGCACAATAATTACATCTAAAACCAAGCACAAACCAGAGCCATGTGGGCCTTTCCAGAGACCAATCTCTCTGGCTTACTTTAGAGTGAAAAAAATCCTCAAAATAGTTAAAACATTTGACTAAAAGTCATTATTTCTGTGTTCTCTTTTTCCATTCTCTTCAGAATCAGTTAAATTAAGCTTTCATCCCCTCCTCTTAGCTGAAGTTGCTTTTAGTGAGGTCACAATGATCTCTGTCTTGTCAAAGTCCAGGGTTAACCCTTCATCCTCATCACACTCATTTGACACATTTCCTTTCCTCTTAGGCATCTGGTACCTCTATTTTCTTTTTTTTTTTTTTAATTTAATTTTACTTATTTCCGTATGTGTATGAATGTACTGTCTGCATGCAGGTCTGTGCACCCGTGTCGTGCAATGCCGTGGAGGTCAGAAGAGGGTCTCAGATTCCCCTGGAACTGGAGTTCTCCTGGAATTGGAGTCTCAGACGGTTTTCAGCCACCATGTGGGTGCTGGAGATCGAACCCGGGTCCTCTGTAAGAGCAGTCGGCGCTCTTAACCGCTAGGCCATCTCTCCAGCCCCTCTATTTTCTTACTTCATAGATTCTTCCTGTTTCCCTTGGTCAATCCTTCTCTTCTTAGCTTTTAGCCTGAAGTGGCTGATGCTTAGTCTTCTCAGATTCTTCTAGAACCTTCCTCATTCTCTGGGTGATGCCATCAGTTCTATGGCTTAATTGACAGTAACTTCTAGAATTATCTCTAGCTGTATCATCTCTCCTGAACTCCAGAACTTTCCAATCACCTCGCCTCCCTGCTTGAGGATCTGTTATGTTCATGAAACTTAATGTGTCTAAAACCTTGACACATTTTTCCCCCGGTGTTCTAGTTTCATTCTGTTTCTGTAGTACAACACTGACCAAAAGCAGAATAGAGGAGGAAAGGATTCAGTTGTCGCACACTTCTAGGTCACAGTCCATCACTGAAGAAGTCAGGACAGGAACTTGAAGTAGAAATCATGGAAGAACGAATGCTGCTTATTGGCTTGCTTTCAGGCTCAGGCTTAGCTAGCTTTCTCATACAGCCAGAACCACCTGGGTGGTGCTACCCACAGTGGACTGGACTCTCCTGCATCAGTTAACAAGACAGTCCCGCCACAAACATACTCGAAGGCCTCTCTGAGCTAGATAATTCCTCACCTGAGGCTTTCTTCTCAGATGACTCTTGGCCTTTCAAGTTCATAATCAGAGCTAACTAGAACACTCTACCCCTTGTCAATTTTATATACAAACATATCACTTTTAAACCATACCCTTTCAATTCCTTGTCTCCAGTGTCTCATTAATATCATTATATAAAACACAGCACAACTTTAAAAATCCTGTGGTCTTTGGGGCTGGAGAGATGGCCTAACAGCTAAGAGCTCTGACTGCTCTTGCAGAGGACCCAGGTTCGATCCTCAGCACCCACATGGCGGCTGAGAGCCGTCTTTAACTCCAGTTCCAGGGGAATCTGACACCCTCTTCTTACCTACGCGCCACTGTACAACACAGGTGCACAAACCTACATGCAGACAGTACATCCATACACGTAAAAATAAATAAAGAAGTAAATAAATAAATTAATAAAAAAATAAAATAAAAATCCTGTGGTCTTCATAAAAATACCAATTCATAGCCGGGCGTGGTGGCGCACGCCTTTAATCCTAGAGGCAGAGGCTGGCGGATCTTTGTGAGTTCAAGGCCAGCCTGGTCTACAGAGTGTGAGTTCCAGGACAGCTGGGACTATAGGGAGACCCTGTCTCGAAAAGACCAAAAAAAAAAAAAAAAAAACCCAAAAAACAAAAAACAACAAAAAAAATCCAGTTCTTTTCTGGTCTTGTTGAGACAGGGTTTCCCTATAGCCTTAGCTGTCCTAAAACTCACTATGTAGACCAGCCTGGTTTTGAATTCACAGATATCTGCCTACCTCTGCCTCCCGAGTGCTGGGATTAAAGGCATGTGCCACCACACCTGGCTAAAATGCCAATTCTTTAAAAGTTCAGCGTTTCTTGGCCTGGAGACCTGGCACAGTGGCTGAGGGCACTTGTTGCAAAGGATTGACGTTTGGTCTCAGCACTCACATCAGGTGGCTCATAACTGCCTGTAACTCTTAATTCTAGGGACTCTGATGCCCCTTTCTGGCCTCCCTGGGTATCAGCATGGATTCTCTCTCTCTCTCTCTCTCTCTCTCTCTCTCTCTCTCTCTCACATCTCTCTCTCTCTCTCACACACACACACACACATACACACACAAAATTTTTCTTAAAAGTTCAGTGATTCTTAAAAGTCCAAATGTTCCTGTAAAATAAAAAACAAATTACATACGGGTATAGGAACAATCATATCAAAACAAAAACAAACCCAAAATCCAGCAGTATAAGTCCAGATTCTTTTTTTTCATACTTAATTTTAATTTTTTAAATTATTTTTTATGTGTATGAATGTACTGTCTGCATGTAGGTTTGTGCACCCGTGTCATACAATGCTGCAGGGGTCAGAAGAGGGTCTCGGATTCCCCTGGAACTGGAGTTACAGACAGTTCTCAGTCGCCATGTGAGTGCTGGGATCGAACCCAGGTCCTCTGCAAGAGCATTCGGTGCTCCTAACTGCTAGGCCATCTCTCCAGCCCCATAAGTCCAGATTCTTTAGCTCAATGTCTGACATATGGATCTCACTACTGTGTAGTCTTCTGACTCCAGAAGGCTTTGGTAGATCTATTTCTATTTCTCTGACTCTGCCATCTGCAACACACATGCTTTGCTTCATAGGTTCAAGCCAGCCCCATTCTATACCTGCTACTCTCTCTGGAGGATGTCCCATGGTCCTGGCATCTCTAATACTCTGGGGTCTCCACTGCAACTGAGGCTGTACTATCACGGTGAATGGCCCCTCTTAGCTTCTCCACAGAGACTTTGACACTGATGGATGCTAACAAACCTCAGTTTCTCTCCATGACCCTTTCAATCCAGCAGTTTTCATGCCTTCAAAGCCAGTACCATGTAGGTTACTCTTACATATTGCCAAGTTTGGCTGCCAGCTTGAGATGCAGCCTTGACCCCTGGCCTTGGACCACAGATTCTGTGTGCTGACCCTGAAGAAACACATTCCTATTGTCCCAATAAAGGACAGAAGATTTCACCTCAAATGTTCCGATCTTTTATTAATCACAACTGATTCTTCAGTTCTAGATGATCACCACACACAGAACCTTAGGCCAAAACCAGCACACAAATGGCCCCTTATGCCAAGTTTTATTAAAGTCTGCTCCTCACTGAAACCGCATGAGTCAAGGCCACCTCCGTTTGCATTCTGCTCAGCATTCTTATCTTCCGAGGTCCCACCAAACAGTCCATTAAGTTCTGAGCACTCAAGGTCTTTTTCAGCCCAAAGTTCCAAAGTCTTCTATAATCCTCTAACAAAATAGTCCAAAGGGATAAGAAGCCACAGGGTCAGCTTTACCATGGCGACACCCTACTTCTCTGGTGCCAATTTCATTTTATTTTCCTTTCTGTTGCTGTGATCAAACACTAACCAAAAGCAGCTTAAGGGAGGAAAGGATTTATTTGTCTTACGCTTCTAGGTCATAGACCATTATTGAGGGACGTCAGGGCAGGAACTTGAAGCAGAAACCAGAGAGGAATCCACCTTGCTGGCTCACTCACAGGCTCATGCTTAGCTTTCTTGGTTTCTTTCTTTGTTTTTAGAGAGGGTCCCACTATGTAGCTTTGGTTGGCTTAAAACTAACTATGTAGACCAGGGTGGCCTCAAGTTCACAGACTTCTTCCTCCCTGTACCTTCTGAAAGCTGAGATTAAAGCCATGCATCACCACACCCAGCAACATAGTTTTCTTAGATACTGAGGGACCACTTGTCTAGGGACGATGCCTTCCACTGTGGGCTGGGTTCTCCTGTACCAATTAATGATCAGGATAGTCCCTCACAGGTACTTTCATAGGCCAAGCTGATCTAAGCAATTCCTCCACTGAGGCTGGCCTCAAACTCACTCCATCAGATTATGACCTTGAACTTCTATTCCTCCTGCTTCTACCTTCTCAGTGCTCAGATTACAGGCATGGGTCACTGTGCCTGGTTTATGTAGGGAAAATATTGTTCTTTTTGTTATTAAGAGAGAACAAACAGTTGAGCCAAGAGTGTCAGAAGGAAAAGCAAGTGAAGCGATGCTGAGGTCGGAGATGGTGTCCACATGGGTCAAGAGAATGGTAGGACATGAGGTTAGGGGCATGATGGATCAAGATCAAGATCAGATTCACGAGCTGGGGTATGGCTTAGTTGGTAGACTATTTGCCTACCATGCACAAAGCCTTGAGTTCCATACCTAGCCCTGCATAAACCAGGCACAGTGACCCATGCCTGTAAATCCCAGCACTGAGAAGGTGGAAGCTGAAAGAAGTTCAAGGTTAATGATAGAATGAGTTTGAGGCCAGCCTTAGCAACATGAGAACCTGTCTCCACACAGGTACCCACCGAAATCTGAAGAGGGTATCAGATCCCCTGGAACTGAAGTCACAGGCAATTGTGAGCTGTCTGATGTGGGTGCTGGGAACTGATCTCAGGTCCTCTGCAAGAGCATCAAATACTCTTAAATGCTGAGTCATCTCCCCATCCCTGGTTCATTCATCTCTTTTCCAATTCCCCCTGAGCTGAGATGCCACAGCAATGAGAGCACCTGTTTGGGAGCTGTGCCTAAGAAAGGAGCAAGCAGGAACGAACAGTACCAAGAGAGCCGATAATTTGACATGTAGCAAAGAGCATCCTCCTGTCAGTTGTACAGTCATACCCAGCATATATTCTGCTGCTCGACAGTGTATCCCAACAATTCTTACTTCTAAGAGCCTTGACAAGTGACGTAGGCTTTATTGAAGTATTTTCAAGGGAATTGGGCATTCCAATGCAAAACAAAAACCTGCTAAAATGTTGGTATGCTTCCTTTCCCGTGTCCTTGCCATTCTGACAGCTACTCCCCAAGCATACCTTCCTCCCAAGATGTAGCCCTCCTCTCCTTAGACTCTCCTACCTTCCACCTACCACTGTCCTTTTGAGTGCCTCTCTGCCTTTTCTTTGAAGGTGAGCCACTCCCCATGTGGTCATCAAACATGGATTTAGAAGGTAGATTAGGGAAAGGAGATTTCACCCTAATGTCACCTCATTACAGGATTTACCCGTTTGTTGCCCATTCCTCCAGAAGGTGGCAGCCTTCTCCACAGATGACCCAGAACCCAGTGCGTTAGCCCATCTGTTCCTTGCTATAGACAGAGCTGGGAGCTATGTAATTTGGGTCCTATGGAATAAACACTGAAGGAGTGATGGATCTTTAATGCTTAGTCATCTTGTCCCATCCTTCCTGGCTTCTTCCTACATCCCTTGAAGCAGAAGCAGAATTCCTCTAGGGCTGGAAGCAACACAAATCCTGCTCCCTTTCCTCTCCTCCCCACCCTGCAACCACCCCGGCCCATGGCCTTGTTGTGCTTCTCGCCAGGTTCTACCACAGGCCCTTTATCTTTGCCACTTTCTCCTCCAAAATGCCTTCCCTCTCAAGTTTGCCTTTTCCTTCTGCATCATCAGATATCTGTCACCTTCCTGTCCTTTGCCCACAGTTAAGCATCAGTCTTTCTCAAAGGCTCCCTCTGAACCGTTAGGTGCCCTCTTTCTTTTGCCTTGCCAGGCACATAGTGCTATTTTCTTTCCTGAAACTGTTTACTTGCTGCTTGTCCATCTTCCTGCCTGTCACACTAGGCCACCTAAAGGTAGGACAGGCACGTTAGACCCAGTCCTTCTCTTCTAAAACCTGGAATGGATGGACGAAGAGAGCATAAAAGTCTTTGATATGGATGTTTCTGAAAACTGTATACATTTGCTTGATAGTTTTGTGAGCTCATATGAACCTGTCCACTGAACTAAATATTTGACATAAACCATTAAAATAAGTGCTATTTGTGTCCCCTTTTACAGATGAGGAAATTGAGGCACAGAGGACTTAATGACTTACTAGAGGTCATATACACAGTAACAACAGAGACCATACCATCTTCTTTGCTACAGCCTTATTCTATTCCTCACTGTGTGAGGAAGTTCTGTTCTAAGTGTTAGGGAGTGGTGGGGAGGTAACGGTGAGAGACAATGAATAGAAAGAGCTCGGCACAGTGCCTGGCCATTGCAAGAACTCAATATTAATGTTAGTGTTGGCCAACTGTGACCAGTACTCCTTTTTTTTATTTTTTATTTATTTATTTTTTGTTTTTTTCCAGTACTCCTATTAGAGGTAGGAAAGTATGTGCCGTGTGTGCTCTAGGGAGCAGAAAATCAAGTAGGTCTTTCCTAAGTTTACAAACTAAGAGAAGTAAGAATACAGACATAACTTAACAAAACCGTAGAGTCCAGATGAATAATGTGGACGTCCTGTCCAACCCTAACCAGGCTCTCTCTCACTGGCTCTCAGTCTCTCATTTTCATTCTTCATTCTCTCTCATCATTTTGCAAGGTGTTTTTGTCCCTGGTTTGTAGATGAGGACTCTGAGAACCAGTTCTTTGTCCAAAGGTGTGTGGTGGTGTAACAAGCATTCAAAGCCACGAGAGTTGATCCAAAGCCTGTAAAACACTGCAGTGACTAGACGGGTATGAGCAGGATAGGTCTTGCACAGTGAAAGGCAGCCCTGCCATTTTCTATGAAAGAGGGACCAGGGAACTATTTTAAGGCCAGAGAACAATACTGGATTTATACTACCAGTAGACCAGCCAAAGAGTATGGACTGGATGTGCAAAATCCTCCCTGATGCCTCCACAGAATCGTGAATGTTTGACCACTGCTACGCCCCCAAACTGAAAGCTCAAGCTGAAATCTCTAGCTGCGTGCATTCTAGAGATTTCAGCTTGAGCTTTCAGTTTGGAGAGGAAGAAGCTAGCTGGATACAGTTGGAGACAGCATTTAACTAGGAGCCAGGAAATCCAAAATTCACTTTTTAAAAAATTTTATATGTATGAGTGTACTGTCTGCATGTAAGTAGGTGCATCAATGTCCTGCAATGCCGTGGAGGTCAGAAGAGGGTGTTGGATTCCCCTGGAACTAGAGTTAAAGACGGTTCTTAGCCGCCATGTAGGTGTTGGGAATCGAGCCTGGGTCCTCTGCAAGAGCAGTCGGTGCTCTTAACCACTGACCCATCTCTCCAGCCTCCCCAAATTCGCTTTTGATCTCACCATTGTGCACTTTCTAGGGACTGAGGTGGGTGGACTAGCCAGTACTTATGGCTATCTTTACTATGAAGAATCTGTGGGGTTTTTGTTTATTTACTGACTTATTTATAGTGTTCGGTGTTGCATTTTTAAAAATATTTTTATTTATTTTATGTGTATGAGTGTTATGCCTGAATGTAGGTAAGTACACCTCTGTTGTGCAATACCCACAGATGTCAGAAGAGGGAGTCAGATCCTCTGCAACTAGAGTTAGGACAGTTGTTAGCTGCCATGTGAGTGCTGGGAATTAAACCTAGTTTCTCTGCAAGAGCAGCCAGTGCTCTTAACCCCTGACTCATCTCTCCAGCTCCTGTTTTATTTTTTTATTTTTATTTTTATTTTATTTTATTATTTTGGTCTTTTCAAGACAGGGTCTCCCTGTAGCCCCAGCTGTCCTGGAACTCACTCTGTAGAACAGGCCTGTTTTTTTAAGGTAGAGTTTCACTATATAACCCAGACTGCCCTCAAACTGAAGATCCTCTTGCTTCAGCCTCTGCAGTTCTGAATGAATGCTATGGATAGTTTAGTTGATCTGTTTGAATTATCACTCAAACTAGGGGCTGCAGAGAGATTGTAATTTAATATGATTCCTTTCTTTGGGCACAACATGGTACCAAAGTGTCATTAGTATATATGCTTACATTTAATTTTTGCCAATTTGAACATATAAGCCTTTAGAAATAAAATGAAAATAGGCAACTGTGGGGCTGGAGAGATGGGTTAGTGGTTCAGAGTGCTGGCTGTTCTTGCAGGGAACCCAGTTCCATTCCCAGCATGCACATGGTAGTGCAAAACCATCATTAACTCCAGTTCCAGGGAATTGGGTGCCCTCTTCTGGCCTCTGCACACACTGCATGCACATGGTGCTCTTAAATGTAGGCAAAACACTCATACACATAAAATAAAAACAAATAAATAAAAATATAAAATAAGCAATTGTGTATTCCTAACTTAGTTGTACATATAAAAATAAAATGACACATTAAAATAAATCACATAACAAACATTTCTTTTAAAATTTTCCCTGCTTTTTAAAAAATCTATTACTAGCTACTAGTTTCTCTTTTTATGAAGTTAAAATATTCTTTTGAAACTTTGATACATTTATTAAATGTATATTTATTACAGCCATCCATCACCACCTCCTTCATACTCCCCTAGTGCCCCTACCACATCTTTCTCAATTTCACACCCTCTGAGTCCAATTAGTGCTACCCAAATGTCCTTGGGTATGTAGCCATCCACTGGGGCACGGGCAGTCTACCACCAGCGGCCTGTCCCCAAAGGAGAGTGACTCTTCATCCTTCAGCAGCCATCGTCTGTCACATGGGATGGGATGTGGGGACCCCTTCCCCATCCTTGCTGGGATTTTGATTTGCTTAATCTTTTTTGGGGGGGGGTCTTTTTTGAGACAGGGTCTCCCTGTAGCCCCAGCTGCCCTGGGACTTGCTATGTAGACCAGACTGGCGTTGAACTCACAGAGATCCACATGCCTCTGACTCCCGAGTGCTGGGACTAAAGGCGTGGGCCTGGCGACTGGCTTAATCTTATGCAGCTCTTGTGCATGTAACTACAGCTACTGTGAGTTGATGTGTGCGACAGCCCTGTTATGTCCGGAAGTCAGCTTCTCACAGGTCTCTTTACATCTGGCAGTTCTTACAATCTTTCCACCCACCCTCAATCCCACTCCAGCCCCTCAATGTTCCTTGAGCCTGGAGGATAGAAGTTGATTCAGATGGCCATACACTACACACTGGCACTTCGACAAGTTAGGAGTCTCTGCATTAACCATTACACACTTCAAGAAGAAACTTCTTTAACCAAAGTTGACAGCAGCACGAAGCTATAGTTATAAACATAATATTTAGAATTCAGTTTGACAGCATGACCATTTAGCAAAACAATAGGTTTCCTACTAGATCCTATGATCCCACAGATCATGGGCTTTTGACTAGATTTAGAATAGCAAGCATGAAATCTCTCCTGTGGAAGGGGCCTCATGTCCAATCAGAAGGCAGTTGGCTCCTCCCACAGCCATCATGCCATTATTGGACCAGTGGGCACATCTTGCCAGACAGGCAGATATTGTGTAGAAAGATTTCTTGCCCATCGTGGTGGTACACACTTTTAATCCCTAGCATTTGGGAGGCAGAGTCAGGCAGAACTCCATGAGTTCAAAGTCGGCTTGGTCTACATAGAGAGTTCTACGCCATCTGGCCTACAAGGAGACCTGCCTCAAAAAGACTCCCCCCGCCCCCCCAAAAAGAAATATTTATTTCTAGTATCATTCCATGAAAGTTTTTTATTTTTCACAAGTATATTTAACATAACTAGTGTCACCAAATAATTGAACATGCCTTTTTCAAGGTATGTGGTTTTTTTATTATAGAATTTCCAGTACACAAAAAATAGTGTTATAATAAACACTCATGTATCTAGTTTCAATAATTATTAACATTTTTGAATCATGTTTAATTTAGGGATTTTCTTCACTGTCTCCAAATTTTAGGGGCATTCTGCAGAACAATTTTTTTAGACAGGGTCTCCCTATAGTCCCAGCTGGCCTGGAACTCACTCTATAGAACAGACTGGCCTTGAACTCAGAGATCTGCCTGCCTCTGCCTCCAGAGTGCTAGGATTAAAGGCATGCCCCACCACACTCAGCTTAAAGATGGCCCTTAGCCGCCATGTGAGTGCTGGGAATTGAACCCAGGTCCTCTGCAAGAGCAGTCGACACTCTTAACCACTGAGCCATCTCTCCAGCCCCAAATTTGTTTTAAAGATAATTACAAACACTTACAAATACTTCAGTCTGTACCTCTAATTGCTAGGGATTTAAAACCTCATAATTACTATGTCATTATCACACCTAGTCAAAATTTACAGTTACTTTCTAATACTATCTAATATCCACTATAAATACCCAAGTTTCCCAAATTGTCTAAAGAACACCTTAAAAAAGAAGCCAGGCATAATAGTCTGTGCCTGTAAGCCCAGCACTCACGAGACAGGCAGGATTGCAAGTTCAAGGTCAGCCTGGACTACCTAGAGAGTTCTGGGTTAGCTTGGGCTACATATCAAAAGCCAGTCTCAAACAAAAGAAAAAAAGCACTTATATAGTTTAGTTGCTGCAATTAGGACTCAAATGAGGGCCCCAGGTTGCATTTGTGAGTTATTACTGTTTACTCATTGTGAAAATTGAGTGAAATAGCCCATGTTTGGGATTTCTATGCATTATTTGAGGGTTTTTTTTGTTCGTGGTTTTTTTTTTTTTTTTTTTTTTTGTTTTTGGTCTTTTGAGACAAGGGTCTCCTCCCTGTAGCGCTGGCTGTCCCTAGAACTCACTCCTTAGACAAGTCTGGCTGGAGCTCACAGAGATCTGCGTGCCTCGGTCTCCAGTGCTGGGATTAAAAGAATATACCACCATGCCTGGCTAAAAAAAAATTTTTTTTCTAAGTTTTTTTGAGACTGTCTCTCCTGTAGCCCCAGCTGGCCTGCACTTGCGCTGTACACCTAGGCTGCTTCGACTTCACAGAGAATTGCCTGCCTCGCTCCCAAGTGCTAGGATTAAGGCATGCACCCCAGCCCCCACCGCCCAGCTAACTCTCCTACTTCTTAAAAATCACAGTTTTAGATTAAGAGGGTTGCTTGGAACAAATTCCTTTTAGCACTGTGTGCTGCCTCTGCCTCACACTTGGGAGTCTGGCTCTCCACTCATAGGGAATCTGGGCTTGGTGAGGCCTTCGGAGCCTTCCATTAGAAGTTCCCCAGCCAGTTTCCCTAATGGTTTTAGTCACCAGTCTATCTCATTGTCTAGATTCTGTTATGTTGAAGACAGGGCCCTTGTCACTCTGTGCTTGGGAATGTCACTATGTCACTGAAAATTATGCCACAACCCTTTGGAAGTAACTCATGTACCATAATATATATATATATTATAAATATTATATATTTATATTCTCAGTCTTACATGATTTGTTGTGGTTGACGTTCTTTTTTTTTTTTTTTTTTTTTTGGTTTTTCTGAGACATTTTTTTTTTTTCTTAGTCCAGCTGTCCTGGAAACTCACTCTGTAGACCAGGCTGGCCTTGAACTCACAAAGATCCGCCTGCCTCTGCCTCCTGAGTGCTAGGATTAAAGAAAGGCACGTGCCACCAAAATGTTGATGTTTTGAAAATAAAATTTAAAGCCTGTTTAGAGCAACATCTGACCAAAGACCAAGAATAATTTCTAAATCTGTCTTATATTTCTTCTATTTTAAATGATGAGTTTTGGTATTCTCAGAAATTTTCAGTTCTCTGTAATTATCCCCTTCTTGAATTTATTCAAGTTTATTCAGGCTAATACGTTTTCCTTAACTAGGGTTTATTGGCAAACAAGTAATTGAGAAATCCCCAGTAGATAGGACCTTGTTACAATTTCCATACCCGGGAACCAACATCTTCTGAAGAATACCCAGTGAAAAATCTTCCCCAATGATACCTAGAAACTCTCCGTTTTCTGAGTTTAACTTGGTTTCACCACACACCTCAAGAGTAAACTTTAGGGGCTGGAGAGATGGCTCAGCTTGTTAAGGCAGCTTTTGTTGCTCTTGAAGAGGACGGGAGTTCGAATCCCAGCACCCGAGTCAGACAGTTCACAACAACCTGTAACAAATGCCTTCGCGGGCATTTGCACTCACGTGCACCCACACACACACACAGACACAAAGACACACAGACACACACGTACACATTTAATAAAAAGTCAACTTCGAAGAAGGAAAGAAATTCTGTTCACTTTTCTTCAGTCAACACTTAACTTTATTCTGTGCCTGCATGACACCTTTAAGATCTCACAGGAGAAATTTCTTTACACTGTCAATATCTGAAACAGCACCCAGAGTTGAACACCATCCTGCCAAGTCCAAAAGTGTTCCGGCCTCCGCCCCGCCCCACCGCATTCAGGCCGCCGCCCCGCCCCGCCCCGTCGGCCCCAGAACCCGGCTGGATCCTGGTCCACGCAGCCTCCGCGGGCGCCCCCTGCCGGACGAGGGTCCACACCGCCCTCTTCATCCTGAAATCGCGAAGGCGACCATCCCAGACTTCTGCATCATCACTGCTACACGCAGCATCCAGTGTTGCACAGCGCCAGGCTTCTGAGAGTCGCTCACAAGCTGCACCAGCTCATTTCAGACAAGTTGAAGGCCAACGCGTCCCGGGCAGCCAGGCCTCTCCTGTGCGCACTGGAGGAAAAAGAACAGAACCAGGGCGCCATCCACCCAGACCTGCCTGGCACAGTTCACCTATCGGTACAGCCTGCGAAAATGCTACGTCTCGTCTCTACGTTTGCTAGGGTCCCACAATCTATGAGAGGGCGGTGGCGGTGAATCCAGGAGTTAGAGGGAGACTGAGATTGAATATTATCAAAATTCATTGTATGCACGTATGAAATCTCAAAGAATCGAGGAGAGTATAAAACCAAGAAATAAAAGGGCAATGAAGGCTTTTATCTCCTCAAACATCATTCTCATTTCGATACAGCAGACCCTTTATCCGCAGGAAATATATTCCAAGACGTTCTCCAAATGCCTGAAACCATTATACTCAGTTCTCACGTACAGTAGCTTTTTGTTCTATGTGTGCATACCTATGAAAAGCTCAATTCATAAATTAGGTGCAGTAAGAGATCAAACAATAGACTTACCGCACAATTATACTAAACAATTGTTACAACATATTAAAATAAAATAAAAGTTGTTTAAAATTTATGGAAATTTTACTTCTGGAATTTTCCGTTAGTTATTTTCAGCATTTGGTTGACTGGAAATCCAAAAAGTGAAAGCAGGGTACAGCTGTGTTAAGAAAAGGTAGTCCATGTTCTGCCAATAGCAGAGTATTCCAGAGACTCCTGTGCGAGGCTTTATTATATGCTCTCTTATTTTGCTTTATTTTCCTTTCCATTCTCCTCCACTAGTGTTTACCTCCTTCCCCCACTCGTTCATCTTAAAACATATATATCCTTTTTAAATTTATCTATCTATCTATCTATCTATCTATCTAAAGTATTTTGCTTGCATGTATGTATGTGCAACCATGGTGTGCAATGCTGGCGGAAGCCAGAAGAGGGTGTTGGATCCCCTGGAGTTAGAGTTCAAGATGGTTGTCAGCCACCATGTGGGTGCTGGAAATCAAACCTGGCCCTCTGCAAAAGCAGCCAGTGTTTCTAACTGCTGAGCCATCTCCCCAGCCGCACCTGATTTTCAATTTTTTTTTAAAGATAGCATATAAAGTAATAGGCTTCATTATTGCATTTTCAAACGTTCTTTTTGCCAGTCTTCCTCGCCCACTCCCTTCCCTGCCTCCCTACACTTGCTTCCTTCTGGCCCCCAATTCTGCTTTCTTGTTCCATGTATTCTGCCCTACCCTTTCTTAGCTCTTCCCTGCCTTAGGACCTCTTTTCCTTTCTTATGGTCCCTTTTTAGTTTTATGACCTATACCACACAACACATATGCATTCTTACATATATAAAAATTAAAATTTAGGCTACACATCTGAAAGAAAACATGGTACTTGTCTTTCTGAGTTGGGTTAATTTGCTTAATATAGTTTCTAATTCCATTTATTTTCCTGCGAATGTATTTTTTTTAAAGAATTTTATTTTTTTTTAAATTTTATTTATTTCTGTATGTGTATGAATGTACTGTCTGCATGCAAGTCTGTGTACCCGTGTCGTGCAATGCCGCGGAGGTCAGAAGAGGGTGTCGGATTCCCCCAGAACTGGAGTTCTCCTGGAATTGAAGTTTCAGACGGTTCTCGGCCGCCATGTGGGTGCTGGGGATCGAACCCAGGTCCTCTGCAAGAGCAGTCGGCGCTCTTAACCGCTAGGCCATCTCTCCAGCCCCCTGCGAATGTATTTTTATCTTTCTTTATGGAATAATATAGTTCATCAGGCACACAGAATGTTTAAGTTTCAAATATCTTTTTTAAATTTTTTAATTTTTTATTTTTTTTCAAATATCTTAATCTACTTACATTCTTCTATATTTAGTCAGCTTTAACCTTAGAAGATTAAAATCCAGTGATTAGATGTTCTTTTATGTTTTTTGTTTTCCAGTTCAATCTTTAAAAACCTGAACCTCTTACTGGTGATTTATTTTAGTACTTGACATGATATATTTAACTTGGCCATTTCCCCTGAATAGTTATTTTTATGTTCTCTTTTCTCTTTTGCTTTGTGATGTTATCTTGATTTTTTTATTCCTTTCTATCTAATTTTTGCTTCTATTTTCTTTTAGCCGACCCTCCTTCCCACGACTTTGTAAAGAAACGGTAAGGCTATAGATATAATACTGTTCTCATAACCTAAGCTGATAGCCAGCAAAGTTGAATGGGGTAGAATCTGGGGGCATTTGAAGGAAAGTCTGCCTAGGGGTTCCTGGGGAGGAGAGGGCCATGTGTTCCCTTTATCTCAGGTGGGTTTGAATCACAAAAAAGGAAGGAGAAAGAAGAGGATCTGAGGTTATATCTCAGTGGTAAGAGTGCTTGCCTAAATTGTGACTCAGATCTCAGCACCACCACCAAAACCAACCAACCAACCAACCAACCAACCAACCAACCAACCAGCAGGAAAGAAGAGAGGTTAAGTCAGACGCAAACTGGGGAACTGTAATCCATTTGTTATATACTAGATCTGAACCTTCTAGGAGGTAGGAATCAGAACTTTAATGTTCCTTTACATTCTGTTACAGATTTAATGAAGCCCTGGGTGCATCTGTCTCAATCCTCCTTGCTTCTAATTCAAGTGCAGGAGCTACTGAAACTAAAAAGTGCCCTTTAAGAAAAAAAAAAAAAAAAAAGGCATGAGCCTATAACAGCACCAAATACATCTCTCAGGAGTCCGCTCTCACCCTCCAGCTTCTTGAGACAGGGTCCCTCTTGTTTCTGCTGATGCACTGTGCACTCTGGGCTGGCTGGCCTGCAGCTTCTGGGAGTCCGCTGTCTCTGCCTCCCAGCTCATATTATGAGTGCTGGGATTATAAATGTGTGCTGCCACTTCTGGCTTTCTATGTGGGTTCTGGGGATCAACCTTGGATCATCTGGCTTGTGTGGTTAGTGCCTTTACCTGCTGAACAATCTCCTCAGCCTCATTTTTTTTCTTTCATGAATTAAAACCTTCTGCATCCTTTCATTTCTTCAGAGGAATGTGACAGGACACTGTGAGGCAATGCTGTTCTCAAGAGAGATGGGAAACCTATGTTACCATCAAGAGATGGAGCTGGGCGTGGTGGTGCACACTTGTAATCCCAATTCTTGGGAGGTGGAGGCAGGAGGATCAGGTGTTCACAGTCATGCTAGTTTAAATATCTGTGTTTGAGGACAGTTCAGGTTATATGAGACCCAGTGCAGATTAAAAGATGTATGTAGGTTGGAAATGTACCTGCGGCAACATAGTACCTAAATGGTGAGTGCAATATTGAGAAGCCTATCAGACTTTCATAGAGAATTAGCAAATGTTAGGTTACTACCAGAATACACTCAAATGCCATTTAAGAAGACATTCTTTTGTTCATGAAAAAATGGTAGTGAGGGAAATGTTGGCTCGGCTGAAGCCTGAAGTCTGATGTTAATTCATTGTGAAAGATTACTTCATAAGATGTTTTGTCAGTAGCTGCTTTTTTTCCTGAATTGAGCTGTGCCCTGGAAAGTTGGCATAAGCTTGCAGCAGGGCTTATCACGTACCTGCATGGCAAAGCTGCTCCTGTGTTGAACAAGGTCTCGGATTTCCTTTCTGGCAATGGACAGTACCTTTATTTTTTCCAGATAAACATGACTAGCTTGACTTAGATGGTTGCCATCTATGGATTACTAAGCAGATACCGAACTTTTGCAACCAAAGCATCTCTGCCCACCACCACAAGCTCATTATTTTGGAAAAGTTTTGTTTTTGTGTTCTTCATTTGTTAATTTTTCTAAAATTGAGAATACTGATAAGATTTTCTTTTGTCTTTTTGAGACAGGGTCTCCCTGTAGCCCCAGCTGCCCTGGAACTTGCTATGTAGACCAGGCTGGCTTTGAACTCACAGAGAGCTGCCTACCTCTGCCTCCCAAGTGCCCGGATTAAAGGTGTGTGCCACCACACCTGACCATTAAAGACACAATTTGCTTCAGGCTCCCCAGTGCTGGGAATACAGACACAACCATGCCTGGCAGAGTGAGTACAAGGGTCTGTCGGTATCTCTTATGCATATGAAGTAGCATATGAGGATGCTATCATTCAGAGACAAACGATATTTTGGGGAGCCTCTGCACCCTCCTTATGGACAATGTAGGATTCCATTTGACTCTTTAAAAGCTCCTAAAGGTTCTAAACTCCTGTCGTTACCTTCACAGATCCCTTGAGGATCTAGCATCTTCAAGCTAGGAAAACATACACGAGAGTCTAGAAAAGCAGATAGGTTCATGGCAGGAAGAAACAGGGAATTAGGGGAGAGTAGGGTGTGGGACAGAGGTGAGGAGGGGCCCAAACAGGTGGGGTGGAGGGAGATGCTCTTCCTGCTAGTTCCTAACCTGTGTTTGTTCTAGTAGCCTTCTCTGCAACAGCAAATTTAAAGTGTATCATCATTGGATTTTTGACAGTCCCCAAATTTTCCCTTCTAAAACACTTAATTTATATTTTAAACAGCTAAACATCTATTCAATCAGTCAGCATTTACTAAATACAAGGCTAAATACCATACTGTGTGGCAGGTGAAATAGGACAAAGTGACATTTTACTGAGAACCCACTTCATGGTTAGACTATGCCGGGCTCACAGCATTTTGAGGCGGATATGATTCATTTCCTGTAATTCTTTTCACACTAGCCTCCTGTCACTTTTCAAACACATAGTATGCCTTTGAACTTGCTGCTTCCTATGGAATGGAGCAACAAGTTCCTGATTCAGTCTCCTCTTTTCTCATCTCAGAGTTGTCTCTCATGTCATGGTTTTGGTCAGTTTCCTGAACCTAACATAAAACAGTAAAAACTAGTATAAAGAGACATAGCTACTTTCTGGCCAGCTAGAACTCCAGAGAGCCAGTCTCAAAAACACCAGAAAACACTCCCAGGTTCACATATCCCATCCCACCCCCACACATACACATACAAAGAAAAAGAAAAGAAAAGCTGGGGATTTATAGTTCAGTTGGTAGTGTGTTTGCCTAGCACGCGCAAGGCCCAGGGTTCAATCCCCAGGGCTGCATCAATGAGGAATGTTGGTCCAATCTTAGCACTTGGGAGGTAGAAGCAGGTGGATCAGAAGGTCAAAGTCATCTTTGGCTACCTAGTGAGTTCTAAATAAGCCTGAGCTATGTGAGATCCTGTCTTAAAATCAAACAGAAAGAACCAAACCAAACAACAAAAGAAATAGTACAAAGAAAGTTGGCACTTCAATTAAAGATAATAAAATCGAGAATCTACAAGATGCCTACCTCCTCTGTAAGGAGAATTGTTTCAGTCCCGTGCCCCTGAGACTTGTCCTGACAAAACCACGCTGGCCTCTAGGGGGCTGTTGCACTGATTTATGGCCTGGTTGTGTACAGAACCTTTTTGCTCGCACAGTTCCCAAAGCACAGCTAAGGTAAAGCTGTGAGGATGGAAGAAATCATTCCTAAAGGCTGAGGAGCAATGAGTTAACAGTATCTTGGAAACATAATCTGTGGAAGGGATTTTAGCTTGCTCTTCAGGGTTTTGTGAACAGACAGTGTTGGGATTGCTATTGATTTACCCAGTTCCTCCTCCTACTTTCTGGAAAGCTCTTCATGGTACATCCCTCATTTAGTTAAAAGGGTATCTTTGAAGAGATGTGAATATAAAGGTAGATGTGAATATAAAGGTTTGCATATTCTATGCCTGTGACAGAATCCCACCCAATCCTGGGGCCAAGGCTGACTCTCACATGAAGAGTTTAGAGCCTGCCGAGAGCTGGGACAGGTTTGGTGAGGATGCTTTTCCCATTGCCTGCCCATTGAAGCGTTTGCCTTGACTGATTCACCTGACCCACTTGCTTTAGCCCTTAAGTAAACATCTCAGGAGGAGGGAATGGCGTCTATGTGATAGACTTGGGAGAAGGACTGGCCCTGGGAGTCCTCTGTCTTTGAAACCTCCTTATTGCAATGAATGATGTTTATGGTCTGCTTTGGTCACAAAGCAGAGGTTTAGCTTCTATAAGGGAACCAGGGATGTCAAGCATCCAAACTACTCTTTTCAGTATAACTTTATTATAATAGAAATGGTGTTTTACTTGTCCATGTCCTGTGTCTATTTTCATTTTGCTTATAACTGGAGTTAAAAAAGGATGATTATGATTATGATTATGATTATTAGACCCTTCAAACTCCAATCAAGTGTATGAGTAATTATACCATGTGCTATAGAGCTACATAACATTAGCTATATGTTAGTCTGCACTGGCTGGGCAATGTTGCAATAACAAAGAAGATGTAAGACCTGAACGACTCTACATAATAAAAGTCCTTCTATCCCTCATGTCCAGTGTGAGCTAGTCAGTCTTCCCCTACCTTGTAACTCTTTGAGGTAGAGTATGTGGTTTCCAGGATCACTGTAACTGGGAAAGAGCAATGGAGAGGGCACAGTGGCTTGTAAAAGCATTGCACTGAAGGTGATACCCCACACTCTCCATGTGGCTAGTTGCATGGTTCCAAAGAACTCCAAAGGAGGCTGAGAAATGTACGGAGGTGCACAGATACTTGGAGAGCGAGATGCTTCTGCCATGGGGATTAAAACAATCAGGGAAGGTTCAAGGGAGCAGAGGAGTGTGCCACAAAGACTACCAAAAGTATATTCTGTCCATTTTGTAATTTGTCAAAGCCAGGCATTCTGCTTTCAACTTAACCTCTTCATGACCCAATGCCACAAAACCATCTACAAATTAATGTGCTAGTTTTTCCCCACATTATTAAGTATGGATTTAGCTTGGATCTTCTGGAGCCAATAGAATCTTTGCTAATATTGCATATTTGTGTCTTTATTATGCACTTACTGGTAATTCTAGAAGTGAGGCTTTTGGATCTACAATGTTTTCAGCTTTTGTGAATCTCTCAGCATATTTTTTATGGTCTTTTTGAGACAGGGTCTCCCTATAGCTCTTTGGCTGTCCTGGAACTTACTCTGTAGACCAGGCTGGCCTTGAACTCACAGAGATCCACCTGCCCCTGCCTCCCAAGTGCTAGTATTAAAGGCATGTGCCACCACACCCAGCCTCAGCATTTTTTGTCATCTCAAATATAGCACTGTCTCAACCACCCCATCCCAGGTATAATTTCCTTGATTAGGAGTTATCTAATATAAGAGTGTTTCTTAAGCACCCTTGAATTAACCAGCTGGTATTTGTTAGTTTCTTTTCTAGAAAGAGAGCCCAAGATCTTTCTAGACCGAAAAGACAATGGGGAACTCCAGATAGGTAAGGAGGTATTGTCTGTTCTTGTTTGCAATGACTGTGTATCAAATACATATGTATCATTCTCACCTGCCCATGACCCTTGCAGCTCATGGGTAGTCTCTGTACTCACTTGAGTCTACTTTATCAATATTTTCACCTTAGAGGACTCAGCATATGGCAGGCTACCTCTAGGTTGGTACTTCTCAAATTTGGCTGCACGTTAAGATCATGAAGGAGGTTTGATACTGATCAATGTCTGGATCCCAGCCAGAAATCAGATTTACTTGGTCTAGGGGTACAGCTTTGGTAGTGTTAAGAGATCCTTAGGTGTTTATAATTTGAAAGGTTTGAGAACCACTGCCCTAGGCAGGACTCCAGCATGACTCCACCCTGCTTCGAAACTTCTGTCTATCCTGCATGTCCACATTTGCTGCCTGTAACATTCCATCCCATTGTCTGCTCACTGGCTTTCCTGGCTTGCTCTGCTACTTTTCCTATACAGTCCAGGCCCACTGTCTGGGGATAATATCACCCACAGTAGGCTGGGCCATCTGACATCAATTAACAAGTAAGAAAATGTCTCACAGACCTAGCCACATGCCAATCCAACCTCTTCCCAGGTGTCTTTAGTTTGGGTCAAGGTGAAACCGACAAATAAGGGGGCTAGAAGGCAAACCCAAAAGATATGCTTTCCTCCATTCCTAGAATTTATTCTTGCTTGACATGACTGATGCCTGAGTTCCCTGGGAGGTACACTTTCCAAGACCCGCAGCAAACACCATATACATATATATATATATATATATATATATATATATATATATGTNNNNTATATATATATATATATATATATATATGTATAATTTTTACCCTATGTATACTTATGATAAAGCTTAATTCATAAATTACATACATTAAGGGTTAACGACAATAATGAAACCTTTAAATTGTTCCTGGAAATGTAATATTTGGTTGCTCTTGGGTAGCTGAAACTGTAGAAAGCAAAACCCAGCAGAAAAGGGATATGTTAGTTCCTTTTCTCGTTGCTTTGACAAATACCTGATAAAAGCAGCTCAAGGAAAGTGTCCTAGTTCACTTGTCTGACGCTGTGATGAAACACTGACCAAAACCAACTTGGGGAGGAAAGGATTTATTTGACTTAGAGCTCGAAGTCCATCATCGTGGGAAGCCAAGGCAGGAACCGAAGCAGAGACCACGGAGGAAGGTTGCTACCTGCCTTGCTCCAGCAAAAACTACCCAGTACAATTGACCCATTGCCATCTTGACCTACAAACCAGTATTAAACCGTAACTTTCCCTTTTTTGTTTATCTACAAGAACTTATGTTAATATAATATAAAATATAGTAAAACCATAAAAACCTCAGTCTTTGAAAATCCCAACAATTTAAAAGTCCAAGTTCTTTTTTAATATCCAAGTGTCTTCAACTGTGGGCTCCTGAAAAATAAAAACATAAAAAAACAGGGTAAATAGATCTGGGTGTGGTAGAACATGCTTTTAATCTTAGCCCTCAGGAGCCAGAGTCAGGCAGATCTTTGTGAGATCAAGGGCAGCCTGGTCTACATAGTGAGTTCCAGACCAACAGGGGCAACAGGGAGACCCTGTGTTCCAGCTCTGCCATCCACAGCTTGTTTCATAGGCTCGGGCTGGCTCTACTCCACACCTGCTGCTGTCCTTGGTGGTCATTCCACAGTTCTGGTTCCAATATGCTGGGGTTTCCCCTGCAATGGAAATGGAGGTGGAAGGCCCATTCACCAATGGCCTCTCTGCAGGGACTGCAACCCTGCCATACAGTGCCAAGACTCAGCATGACCCCTTCATGCCTTCAAAACTGGTACCATTTAGGAGACCCTGTTTTAGTTGATTTTTTATTTTATGTATATGACTGTTTTGCATATAAGTGTCATGCAATGCCCATGGAGGCCAGAAGAGGGTATTGGATTTCCTAGAACTGGAGTTAGCCACCATGTGGGTGCTGGGAATGTTACCAAGGTCCTCTGCCAAAGCAGCCAATGCTCTTAATTGCTGGGCCATCTCTCCAGCCTCCTCCCACCCCATTTAGGAAACTCTTATACATAAACAAGCTTAAGATGCAGCCTTGGCCCCCTACTGTGTCACAGCTTCTATGTACTGACCCTGAGGAAACACTTTCCAGACGAGTAATGATACTGGTCTCTTATGCATCACAGCTGATTCTTCAGCCCCAGCTAACCAGCATCAATTATCCCGGTGAACAACAAAAATTTCATTTCTGCAGATTCTTAATTCAAATATAGCACACAAATAGCCCTGAATGAATTTTTGCTTCCCTCTGAAACTTCACAAGCCAGGCCTCCATCATCCACATTTCTCTCAGCATAATTGTTTCCAAGGTCTATGGCAACATCTCATTATGCTCTGAGCACTCAATGACTTTTCCAGCCCAAAGTTCCAAACACTTTCTTTTTTTTTCTCTTCTTTTATTTGTTTATTTTTTTTATTTTTTTTAAATTTTTATTTATTTCTGTATGTGTATGAATGTACTGTGTGCATGCAGGTCTGTGCACCCGTGTCGTGCAATGCCGCGGAGGTCAGAAGAGGGTCTCGGATTCCCCTGGAACTGGAGTTCTCCACACAGTTGTTTTCACCAAACACTTTCAAATCCTCCCCAAACAACATGGTCAGGTGTGTCACAGAGATATACTACTCGCAGTACCAATTTCTGTCCTAGTTGGCTTCTCTGTTCCTGTGATAAAACACTGACCAAAACCAACTTGAGGAAGAAAGGGATTATTTGGCTTATAGGTTTCAGTCCATCAATTAAAGGAAGCCAAGGCAGGAACTGAATGCAGGAACCTGGAGGCAGAAACTGAAGCAGAGACCATGGGGAATGCCGCTTGCTGGCTTGCTCCCCTCGCTTGCTCAGACATCTTTTCTTACACAGCCTTCCCCACCTGTCCAGGGATGGCACTGCTCACAGTTGGTTGAGCCATCCCACATCCTACACCCTACATCAATTAAGAAAATTACTCACAGTCATGGCTACAGTCCAATCCAATGGAGAAAATTCCTCAGCCGAGGTTCCGTCTTCCCAGATATCTCTAGTCTATCAAGTGGACAAAAGCTAAACAGCACAATGCTGAGCAAGTACTCTGCCACTGAGCTACATCTCCAACCCTAAAGTTGCACAATGTTGAGCAAGTACTCTGCCAATGAGCTACATCTCCAACCCTAAAGTTTAGATTTTTTTTTTTTTAATGTGTATGAGTGTATGTACTGTCTGCATGTAGGTTGGTGCACCCATGTTGTGCAATGCCTCGGAGGTCAGAAGAGGGTGTTGGATTCCCCTGGAACTGGAGTTAAAGATGGTTCTCAGCCACCATGTGGGTGCTGGGGATCGAACCCAGGTCCTCTGCAAGAGCAGTTGGTGCTCTTAAATTGCTGAACCATCTCTCCAGCCCCAGATTTTTTTTGTCAATATCTTTGAAGTAACTTATGGTTTTTTTTTTTTTTTGGGTCTTTTTGAGTCAGAGCCTCCCTGTATCTCCAGCTGGCCTGGAACTCACTATGTAGATCAGGTTAGCTGAGAACTCACAGAGATCTGTCTGTCTCTGCCTCCCAAGTGCTGGGATTATTGTGTTTTTTATTGGGATTGCGTTGGATCTATAAACTAAACTTGGAGGAGGTGATGTCTTGATACTGGCCAACTGTGCATGTGATAGAACTCTCCAATGAAACTAGAGCCCTTTCATCAGAGTTTTACAGTTTTCCTCATATAAATCTTATGCATTTGTTAGATTTTATGTATAATTTAATTTCACACAAATATAAATATATTGTGTTTTACTCAAATTTTAATGGCTCATATTGTTATGAAGAAAATCCAAAAAGCCAGGCGTGGTGGTGCACACCTAATCCTAGCACTTAGGAGCAGAGCGAGGCAGATCCTTGAGTTTCAAGGCAGCCTGTCTACAGAGTGAGTTCCAGGACGGCTGGGGGACAGGGAGACCCTGTCTCAAAAAGACAAAAAAAATCCCATAGCTATTATTATTTTTTTTTTAAAAATTAAAAAGATAAATTTTACATTTTTATTATTATTTTATGTGTACGTGTGTGGGGTGCACAGCATGATGCACATGTGGAGGTCAGGGGACAACAAGTGGGAGTCAGTTCCCTCCTTAGGGTCCCTAGGATTGAATTTAGGCTGTCAGGCTTGGCAGCACATGCGTTTACCCACTGAGCCATCTTGAAGCCCCCCAAAACTGAAAATTTTAAGGCTATTCTTAAATATTAAAAATTTATTATGTGGGCCGGGCGTGGTGGCGCACACCTTTAATCCGAAGCACTTGGGAGGCAGAGGTAGGTGGATCTTTGTTGAGTTCAGGCCAGCTGGCCTACAGAGTAGTCAGGATAGCTGGGCTACAGGAGACGCCTGTTCAAAAACCGAAATATATATATATATAGATAATATAATATAATTATATATATATATATATATATATATATATGTGCAATTTAAAATTTTTTCTGTTTTTTATGGGTAGGACCATACACAAATAAGAGATGTGTATTGAATAATGTTATAACTGTCCAAAATCTTGGAACAATTCTCTCCTTCACTTACTTGAAACGGAAGGAAAGCAGAAGGAATTAACTGACTAGAAAGTTATGCTTAGAAGAGTTAAATAACTTACTCAAATTGACTCAGCTTGCATGTGACAAGACTAGAATTTAAACCTGCTTTATTCTTCATAAAGTGCATTCTATCATTCTGATTCTTAGACACCGACATCAGCCACACCAAACATACCATGCAACAGTACCACACACAAATACAGCCATCCACACACCGTCCACACACACATATACACATACACATACATACACACACGGTCTTCATACAAGCTTTTCTGTTTACTCTTATCTGAAGGCATGATTTTCTTTGTTGCTACTGATAACCACTTGGGCAATTCCTGCCTTTTGTTTTTGTTTTTTCCTTTCTGATGTTTAGGCTATATTTGATGTATTTTGTCTCAAAATCTCCTTTTCCATGACTTCAATGATGTGGTGCTCCTTACCTCTGCACACTCTTCTTCTCATGGGAACTATAGTTCCCATCTTCCTCACTAAAGCTCTGTGGTCACTGGCCCTTGTCCCTCAGGGTCTGAGTCTTTGAATCCGAGTTCTGTTTGTGTCATTCTCTCTCCTTTGGTGTCTGTTGCATGATGTTGCTCAGTGAATTCCCAGTTTTCAGTATTCATTATTCTGTTGCTGTTTTATTCTTTGATCACCTGGTACAGGGTTTCACCCCAAATGGGAGCAGTGTGTAGGCTGTTGGCACACCCACTTTAAGACAACATGGCTATAAATTACACTGCTAAAAGCTAGGTGTGGTGGTGTCTGCCTTTAATCTAGCACTTGGGATTTATTTAATTCAGCACTTAGGCCTCCCAAGTGCTGGTTTAAAGAGTTCAAGGCCAGGGGCTGGAGAGATGGCCTAGCGGTTAAGAGCGCCGACCGCTCTTGCAGAGGACCCGGGTTCGATCCCCAGCACCCACATGGCGGCCGAGAACCATCTGAAACTCCAATTCCAGGAGAACTCCAGTTCCAGGGGAATCCTATACCCTCTTCTGACCTCCGCGGCATTGCACGACACGGGTGCACAAACTTGAACGCAGACAGTACATTCACATATACAGAAATAAAATTAATAAAAAAAAAAAAAAACTTTAAAAAGAGTTCAAGGCCAGCCTGGTCTACATAGCGAGTTCCAGGCTAGCTGGGGCTACAGAGACACTCTGTCTCAAAAAGAACAACAACAACAAAAAAATGTCACTGCTTATTCCATGTGATAGCAAGAACAGAACTATCTTATCTCTAATGGGGCTCATTTTTGGTCACATTATTATTATTATTACTGTTATTTGTGCATATGGGTGCACTTGTGTGGGGGTCAACTTTTGGGAGTTGGTTCTCTCCATTGTGGGATCTTGGGTTTGAACTCAGGTCATCAGGCTTGTATGGCAAGTGATTTTATCTGCTGAGACATCTTGCTGGCTCAAGGCTACCAGTTACTAAAAACACAGTAGACAGACAAATCTTGTTCAATTTCTGGGGTTTTTGTTTTGTTTTGTTTTGTTTTGTTTTTGGTATTTTTGAGACAGGGTCTCCCTTTAGTCCCAGCTGGCCTAGACCTCACTCTGTAGACCAGGCTGGCCTTGAACTCACAAAGATCCGCCTGCCTCTGCCTCCCAAGTGCTAGGATTAAGGGTGTGTGTCACCATCTATTTCTGTTTTAATGTCCATAGCCTAACACTTTTTGGTGCCTGGAAACTATAAAATTCTGTGAGAGTCGGGTGTGGTGGTGCACCCCTTTAATCCCAGAGCTCAGGAGGCAGAGGAAGGTGGATCTTTGTGAGTTCAAGGTCAGCCTGGTCTATAGAGTGAGTACCAGGACAGCCTGGGCTACAGAGAGACCCTGTCTCGAAAAGAAAAAAAAAATTCTGTGAGAGTTCCTGAAGTCACTTCATATAGATCGTCAAGAGCCATTTTTAAAGTGCTCATTAGCAGTCAGTTTTTTAAAACCATATTTTACTGTTCTTTTTAAACAGAAGACTGTTTTGGAGAAATCAAGATCCTATTCGTCCTGTTTCTGAGAGTGCTTTGAAGGCTCAGTTAACCAAGAGACTGGAGGATCTTGCTCAGCCCAAGATGGTCTCCCGACACTATGTTCCTAACAGGTTGGTTCCAACTGCTTCCTTGATTTTGAGAGAAGATATGTCAAATATACAGCCTAAACAGGTCACCTCATTGGGACCACAGAATGAACACAGAACCCAGCCTCTTGTAGAGGAAACATAATTATTTAACTCATAGTCAGGGATTCTGTTTCCAGTCTCATACTACAGTGAAATCTTTCCAGAGTAAGAGCTAATATTCGTTTATCCTTGACAAGTTCTATTCTGTTTTTTTTACATAAATTTATTTATTTATTTTTAACAAATCTAGACCTGTGTTCCCCCCCATTCCCCCACCCCGCCAGAGCTCATGCATTCTGCCAAACATGCTTTTCATCCCTTTCTCAGTCTTTCTCAATATTCTCCATGAGGAAATTGACTGTTTTGAGCAGAATTTCACTGTTTCAGTCAGTCTATTCTGTTTCTTAATGCTTTGATCTATGCAGACTTTTTTTTAAAAATAAAGGATGTTGTCAAAGGCTTTCTTGTTCCTGGTGCTGAGGATCAAACCCAGATTATTCTTACATTTATTTGTGTGTCTGTGTGTGGGTGTGGCATGGCATGTCTTTGGAGGTAATAAGCCTTGCGTGTGCTAGGCAAAGTTTCTACCATTAAATCACACACCCAGCCCCAGGCTTTTTTATAGTTAAGAAAACATGTCTTGGGGACTGGAGTGATGGCTCACTGGCTAACAGCAATGGGTGCTCTTGTAGAGGACCTAGCACGCACACAGTGACTAACAACCATTTATAACTCCAGTTCCAGGGGATCTGACACCGTCTTCTGGCCTCTGTGGGCACTGTAGACCATGGGCACATTTACGTACATGCAGACGAAACACTCATAGCATCCAAAGCACCTAAAATACAAAGTAAAAATATAAAGTAAATTATTTATTTATTTTTATTTATTTCTGTATGTGTGAATGTACTGTCTGCATGCAAGTTTGTGCACCCGTGTCGTGCAATGCCACGGAGGTCAGAAGAGGGTGTCGTATACCCCTGGAACTGGAGTTCTCCTGGAATTGGAGTTTCAGACGATTCTCGGCCGCCATGTGGGTGCTGGGGATCGAACCCAGGTCCTCTGTAAGAGTGGTCGGCACTCTTAACTGCTAGGCCATCTCTCCAGCCCCCAAAGTAAATTTTTTAAAAAGAAAACATGCCTCAGACAATCTTTGATAAATTCTACAGACGTCCCTAATATTTCAAGTTAGGACCTCCAACATGATTTTATGAGACATTTTATTATTTTAATACAAAAATTGTATTTACTTAGATGTATTCAGAATGTCAGCAAGAAGCTGCATTTTCCCCCCCAATTACAGAGTGCCATTTAGTTAACAGAACAATAATTATTTTCCTGTAAGCTGGGAGGAGACAACTGAAGATGAAAAAACTACCATCTCCATATAAATAATTTGTGCTATGTGCCAATAAGAATCTGATTTAGATTTCCACACCAATTCACAACCTCCATACTGTACCAGATGAGGTTAGTGGCTATTGAAAATACTACCAGGACACGACTATCTAAAGACACAGTCAGTAGCTAACTACACAAAAAGAAAAAAAAGGACAGTGTACAGTTTGGAAACAAAGCCTACATAGCTTTACATGTCAGTGTTTTTCTTTAAAAGGAGTGGGTTGGGTATAGGAAGGGTAAATGCTTTATGGACAGGGAGAAGCACAGAACGAGACAAACTTATTCATCATCTTTGTCTTTATCTTCCTCATCCTCTCGCTCTTCCTCTTCTTCCTTCTTTTTTTATTGCTCTCTTCAGCCGGGACAACTCCCTCTTTGTGGCTTCAGGTCTTTCTCTAGTAGGCAGCAGTAGCTTTTCCCGTTTGTCCTTCGTCTCAGCCAGCGGTTTCTTTTCCTAAGGCTGCCCTCACCTACGGCAGCGCAGGTCCACACCTCTCCCAGTTTCTTTGCAACATCACCAGTGGCGGAGTTGGGATGCTTTGCCTTGATTTGGGGGGATATGGAAAACAGAACAAGAAGAAAGCCAGAGAAGGCCTCTTAAGTGCTTTGGAATCTTTGAACTTTTTTGTTTCCTGCTTTCCTTTCTCTTTCACTTTCTGGTTCGCCTTTACCATGTCTTCTGACTTACCTTTTTCCTGAGCGGACCTGGTCTTCCTCCTCTCTGAACACTTAGAAAACTGAGCTGACCGAAGCAGCAGGTGCCTCTTCTGGTGCTCTTCCAACAAAAGAATGCAGCTTGATGCTCTGCTTCTGAGGCTCTCCTTCGCGCGTGGTTAGTTGTTTTTCCTCAGCGAGACACAGATTCACCCAGTACTCTTCTGGCCATCACGTGTCTGCGCTGTCTCTCTGGAGATCCATGTACTATAATGGCTGCGAAGTGGGAGCCACTAAAAGAGACATTTTAGAAGCCGAAGGGATTTATGACGTGTGCTCAGATAGGCCACGCCCTTCCTCTATCAGTTCTCTTGGTGCCTTGGATATTCTCCGTCCAAGATTCCCTCCTGTCTGCCTCTGAGGCCGGGTATTTCTAGGTGTCTGGCTCTGTGGGCTCGTGAGGTTATTCTCCTAAAGGTTGTGTTTCCATTCCATGACGGCCTCCAAATGGTGTTCTCGCTGTGCACTCAAACTCCCGGGTGAAGGGTGGCCACAAAGAAACCTCCAATTCCACAAGTTGGGAACAGGACTCCCTTCTAATCCAGTTGAATGGGATTCTTGTTTCAGAATGACCTTAACAGACTAAAGTCACTGGTGTATTGGTTTATTTTCTAAAACTTAAGAATAAGAATTCAACAGGTTTTCAAAATCTTTTAAGTTACTTCATTTGTCTGAGAGAATGGCACTTGTCTATCCTTAATTTCATCCCCTCTCTCAAAATATGTGAATTATTCTTGCATGTTTACTGGCATTTTGGCATCATGTTTGGTAACATTATCACTAAATTTAATTCAGCAAATATATTGTGGTAAGTGTGGTAAGATCAAAGCCAAGTAAAACACAATGGCTGCTTTTAGAGGGCTTATTAGTAAGACAGTCAAAATAAAATAAGTAAAGCCATAGCTCTTCTGCAGGTCAAAAGACAAGAAATTAGGTACTCACCTTTAATCCCAGGATCAGGGGTGCAGAGACAGGCAGACCTCTGTGAGTTTGAGGCCAGTCTGGTCTACAGAGTGAGTTCCTCCAGGACAGCCAAAGCTACAGGGAGACCCTGTCTCAAAAAGACAAAAAAAAAAAAAAAAAAAAAAAAAGAGGGAAGGAAGGGAGAGGAGGAGAGAAAATTAATTATTTGGACTAGAGGGGAGGAAAGGAAAGCTGAATCTTTTCTATCCTTAGAGCTTCTGAAACATATCCTAACATTTATTCAGAAAAAAAAAAAATTAGATGGTGTGGTGGTGCAATCCTGTAATCCTGGCACTCAGGAGGCCGAGGTGAGGCGATCCAGAGTTTGAGGACAGCCTGGGCTACACAGTAAAGTGTTATCTAAAAAATTAAAAATAAGTGATGCATATATTTACATATATGCATCTTCTGCTATTTATTTAAAACAATAGGAATCTTAGTGTTTATGTTTTTCTATGTGTACCATTGAATTATTTAATATTTGAACTTAAATTTACATACCCACTAGAACCCTTAAAAGACCACTTTCTCTTTCCAAATTCCCTTAGTTCATAATGTCATCCAGAACCACCCTGAACATCATCTGTGTGCATAGTTTTAACTGTCTTTAAATTCTCTTTACATTTCTTTTTTTAAATTTTTATTTATTTTTGTATGTGTATGAGTGTACTGTCTGCATGTAGATTTGTGCACCCAGTGTCTGCAGATGCCACAGAGGTCAGAAGAGGGCATCGGATTCCCCTGGAACTGGAGTTAAAGACAGTTCTCAGCCGATGTGGGTGCTGGGATTCGAACCCAGGTCCTCTGCAAGAGCAGTCCGGTTTCTTAACCTCTAGGCCATCTCTCCAGCCCCCCCTTTTTTTTTTTTTTTGGTATTTTCGAGACAGAGTTTCCCTGTAGCCCCAGCTATCCTAGAACTCACTATGTAGACCAGGCTGGCCTTGAACTCACAAAGATCCGCCTGCCTCTGCCTCCCAAATGCTAGGATTAAAGGTGTGCGCCACCATGCCTGGCTACATTTCTTTATTATCTGTGTGTATATGTTCCTGTGTGCCTGTGATCAGAGGACAACTTCAGGAGATGGTCTTCTCTTTCCACCATGAGGGTTCCAGGGATCAAATTGAGGGCTTCAGCCTTAGCAACAAGTACCTTTACCTGCTAAACCATCCTGTCAGCCCTTGACCTTTTATTGATGTCTTTATTATACTTAATTTCCCACTATATGACAGAAATATTTTACACTTAATATTAGACAGAAGACTGAGAGGCAATACAAAAATATAATATTCATTTATTCATTTACATTTATTTTATGTGTATGAGTGTTTTGCCTGCATGTATGTAAATGCACCATGGGCATGCAATGCCCCTGGAGGCCAGAAGAGGGTGTCAGATGCCCTGGCACTGGTTGTTAGTTGCCATGACAGTGCTGGGAACTGAACCCAAGTCTTCTGCAAAACTAGCTAGTGCTCTTAACTATTGAGTCATCTCTCCAGCAGCCCCTAAGAATATATTTTAAAAGTCAGTATAACTCTCCTATACCCCTATAACTCAAGCCATTTGTCTAGTCTTTTTTTAGTGTATATGTGTGTTTATGTATATTATACTTAAAATTTTTAAATAATATATAGTTCATATAGTTTTTACATCTAAAATTTTTCTCAACATTTTTAGAAAGAATGATTTATTAAGTAGCTAATTCTATTGTTTCAGTTATTAATTTTGTGCTCTGTGTAATATGGTTTCATGTGCATAAAACTTTCGTGAATTTTTAATTAAACCTCCTCTGAGTTAATAACTATATCTAAAAATAAGAATGTTACTAAGCTTGATGACCCAGATTGAACTCAGGGTTTCATGAATTCTAAACTTATGCTCTAACACTGCTATATCCCCACTCTTCCAATTCCCTTTGGTAAATGTTGGTTAAATGACTAAGCATTCTGCTGGGTTGCCTCTTTAAGGAAGAGCCATAGAGGAGAAGGAAGAAGATAGAAATGTGTGTGTGTGCGTGAGTGTGTGTGTGCATGTGTGTGTGTGTGTGTGTGTGTCTTAAACAGAAAAAAAGTGAAGGTTGATAACGTGAAGCTGTGAGCAGCTTTTCTGGACAGGCTCTGGGCAGATGACCAGATCAGTTCTGTGAGCAGGTAAGAATTGTGGCTGCCACCTGCATCATAGACAGTCGGAACAGTCAGGGCCATTTCCCTTCCCACTGTTGATACAAAATATCTTCTTAAGGAAGGATTGAAGGGCATGGATAATAAGAACAAATAAAATCTTAGGTGACAAACCATAATAATGATTAATTTACAGTCCAGAATTAAGTTGAATTTATTTATAAAGTTAGAGTTCTTTTTTTCTTTCTTTTTCTTCCTTTTTTTTTTTTTTAATGTGTATGAATGTACTATCTGCATGTAGGTTGGTGCACCTGTGTCGTGCAATGCTGCAGCGGTCAGAAGAGGGTGTTGGATTCCCCTGGAACTGGAGTTAAAGATGGTTCTTAGCCACCATGTGGGTGCTGGGAATTAAACCTGGGTCCTCTGCAAGAGCAGTCGGTGCTCTTAACTGCGGAGCCATCTCTCCAGCCTCAAACTTTATAAGAGTTCTTAAAGACAAAGGACACTATTAATGTAGTTAAAATTAGTTAAAAATATGGTAAAACTTTAATTACTTAGATGCCTTTTTTTGAAGCATGATATATATATATATTTTTTGAGGCATAATGTATATGTGTGTATATCTTTTTTTGAGGCACGATGTATATGTGTGTATATCTTTTTTGAGGCATGATGTATATGTGTGTATATCTTGCTATGTATCCACAATGGTCACAAACTCAGTCCTCCTGCCTCAGCCTCTTAAATGCTGGATTATGGGTGTGCACCACCACTCCTAGAAGTATTTGATTTTAAAACCAGCAAAATTTCTCCTTTCATTAGTATACCTTCTCACATGTTTAGAATGTGCATATTGTATATTACAGAAAATTAGCTGTTTTAGAGTAAGATAATAGAAACTAACTGAAAACTTGTTAGCTATAACTATTTCATTAAACACTGAGTTTTATTTTATGTGTAAGAGGGTTTTGCCTACATATTTGTAAGTGTGCCACATGTACACAATGCCTACAGAGGCCAGAAGAGGGCGTCAGATCCCCTGGAACTGGAGTTACTTATGGTTGTTAGCTGCCATGTGGATGCTGGGAACCTAACCTGGTTCCTCTGCAAGAACAGCCAGTGCTCTTAACCATTGAGCCATCTCTCCATCCCATTTGACCATTTCTAAAACAAGTTACCTCTCCCCATTTCTTTTTTTTTCATTTTTTTCTTTAATTAATTAATTTTTAAGGGATCCTCTCCCCATTTCTACTCCAGAACTGGCAAGCTGCCGTGTCTGTTCCTCTAAGCCTAGGGATCAATGTTGGAAAATACCGTGAGCATCTGAATTCATGTTGTTTCATTCATTTCTTTCCTCTTCTATAATTTGCAGGGCTCAGTATTACTACAGCTGTGGAAGAGAGTCTGTAATTTGGAAGGTTCCTCTTCCTGCATTGTTAACCCAACCTTCCAAACGGATCCAGCAGCTGGCACAGCCCAACAGATTCAAAAAACAGCGTCCACTGACTAAGTAGAGTATTTTATGATCTCTGGAAATCATGTTCTTATTTTTGTATTTTGCTATGTAGCCACAATTTATTTGGTTAAATATAAAAATATTGTTCTAGTTTTGATATGTGCAGATTCTTGAGTGAAAAGACCATTTGTGTACAAAGGTATTGGATAAAAATGTTGATTATATACAGAATTTTAGGTGGTCAAAAATCATCATCAATAATTACATTTGACAGATATTGTGCTGAAACTAAAATTCACATGAAACCTTATCTTTGTCAATCTCTCAGCCTGGCATGGTAGCTCCTCCCTGCAAGTCCACAGCACCCAGAAAATCCATTACAAAATTTAAAAACTACTGACCACCATCTCCTACAAATATAAATATTCACATGTACATGTATCAATGCTAAAATACTAGCAAACCAAACCCAGGTATATATGCAACCATTCACATAAAAATACTAATAAATTCAACAGCCTATAAAAATAGTTTAACCTTCTTTTCAAGTTGGTTTTATAAAATGAGAACAATACAATGCATTAAAAATCAGCCAAGTGTGGTGGCATACACCTTTAATCGCAGCACTTGGGAGGCAGAGGCAGGCAGATCTCTGAAAGATCAAAGCCAGCCTGGTCTGCTATAGGGAGACCCTGTCTAAAAACAAACAAACAAACAAACAAACAACAAACAAAACTAATAAACAAAACCAAATAAAAATAAACAAAACCAAGATAATAAAATCAATGTAATACATAAAATTAATACATAACAATACAAAGACTATATGAACACAGACAAGGCATTTGAGAAAATTTAACATGCTTTCATAATAATATGCTTCAGTAAACTAGTGTGCTGGATAGCTTTAGTGTCAACTTGGCATAAGTGGGTTGAGGGAGCCTCAGTTGGGGAATAACCTCCATTTGACTGGCCTGTGGCCATGTCTGTGGGGTGTTTTAGTGATTGTTGAATGATATGGGAGGGCCCAGCCCACTGTGGGCGGTGCCACCCCTGGGCCGGTTGTTGTGTATTGTGTAAGAAAGCAGGTTGAGAATGGACCAGGGGAGCTAACCAGTAAGTGTTACTCCATGGCCTGTGCTTCGGCTCCTGCCTCCAGGTTTCTGCCCTGAGTTCCTATGTTGGGGTCCCTCTGTGATGAACTGTGACCTGGGAGATGTGAACTGAATAAAATCTTTCCTTCTCAAGTTAGTATTGGTCAGAGTGTTTTGGCACAGTAATGAAGAAGCAAAGTAGAACAACTAGGCATAGAAAAGAGCTTCCCTAACTTGGTAAGGAGTTCTAATTCCTTGGCAAGCATAACTGGTGGTGGTATACTTTCTTCCTAAGATCAGAAACAGATATAGTTGTGAGATTTTACAACTTCTACTTAATCATACAAGGGATCTCGGCTAGGGCAAGTCTGATAAATAAATAAATAAATAAATAAATAAATAAATAAATAAATTTAGCATTCCACTTAAATGATCTCTATTAATAAATAGCATGATCTATACAGAAAATCTTAAAGAATACACACACACATACATTAAAGCTAATACATGAGTTCAGGAAGGTATAGAATCCAGGATCAATACATGAAATCAATTCTAAGCCAGGTATGGCTGTGTATACCTATAGCATTAGCACTTAGAAGGCACAAGAAGCAGGACTGCTGCGAGATTGAGGCCAGCCTGGTCTCCATAGCAATAACTTATCTCAAAAAACCCCAAACCAAACCAGTACAAATCAAACCAAACAACAACCACAACAAAACACAAAACCCCAATCCAAATCAAAACGAAAACCAAAAGATCTAGCCATTAGCAATGAACAGTTTGACAATGAAGAAATTCCATTGCAGTGGCACCAAAATAACACAAATATAGAAACTAGTCACAATAAGGGTAGATGCTATATGATTCCACCTAGACCAAATACCAAGAGCCATCAAATTTCAAGAGACAGAAATTAGGATGGTGGTTGTCAGGGACAGGGGAGAGATAGACACGAGACATTGAGACAAAAAGAGTTCTGCAGATTAGTGGCACAACAATGTGAATGCACTTAACACAGCTACAGTTTGTAGATTTGTTGGTTGATTGGTGGAGTTTTGATCAGAGAAAGAAATATGTGGTATACAGCTCGTGAGGCCTGGCTGAGTAACTGGAGTTGAATGTTACCTGATACTGCAGAGGAAGGAGGCATCAGAGGGGGCCTTCAGTAGACACTTAGAATTCATCTCAGGGAACTATTAAGAAGTTTGGATAGAAAGGGAGGTAGTTTTCAAACCGCAGGTCACAATTCATTCATAATGGATCATGAAGTAATTCCATTAAAAAATGAAATCAAATTTAAAAATTGAAATCAGAATATATGGTATAGAATAAGCAGTTTGTGATCATTTTTTGTTTCATGGATACAGATGTGCTCACATGCACTGTGTCATGTAAAATATTCTTCATATTGTGAGTTAAAGAAAACTTGAGGGGTCTGGAGAGATGGCTCAGTGGTTAAGAGCACTGACTGCTCTTGCAGAGGACTGGGGTTCAATTCCCAGCACCAACATGGCAGCTAAGAACCATCTTTAACTCCAGTTCCAGGGGAATCCAACACCCTCTTCTGACCTCCTCAGTATTGCATGACACAGGTGCACCAACCTACATGCAGACAGTACACTCATACACTTAAAAAAAAAAAAAAAGAAAAGAAAACTTGGCCAGGCCTGGTGGTACAGGCTATTAATCCCAGCACTGGGAGGCAGAGGCAAGCAGATCTCTGTGAGTTCAAGGTCAGCCCAGTCTACATAGTGAGTTTATAGGCCTGCTGGGCTACAGGGAGACCCTGTCTTTAAAAGACCAGAAAAAAACTTGGAAAAAAAAAAAACAGTTTGGTCAAAAAGAATATTTACGGGGCCAGAGAGATGCCTCAGCAATTAAGAGCACTGGCTGCTCTTGCAAATGACCTGGGTTTGGTTCCTAGCACCCACATGGCAGGTAATAACTCTCCATCATAACTCCAGTTCCAGGGGATCTGACACCCTTTTCTGACCACCAAAGGCATTGCATAACACAGGTGCACTTACACACATGCAGGTAATACACTCATACACATAAAATAAAAAATAACAGGGGCTGGAGGGATGGCCTAGCGGTTAAGAGCGACGACCGCTCTTGCAGAGGACCCGGGTTCGATCCCCAGCACCCACATGGCGGCTGAGAACCGTCTGTGACTCCGGTTCCAGGAGAACTCCAGTTCCAGGGGAATCCGAGACTTCTTTGACCTCCGCGGCATCGCACAACGCGGCGCAGCCGCATGCAAACAGTACATTCTACACATAAAAATAAATAATCAATAAACTAAAAATTAAAAAAAAAACAATATTTAAAAAAAAATTAATTTCTTATGTGTAATGTAATGTCTGTATGCGAGTCTGTGCACCCGTTTCGTGCAATTGCTCGGAGGTCAGAAGAGGGTCTCGGATTCCCCTGAACTGGATTCTCCTGTAATTGAGTTACAGACGGTTTCTTAGCCACCATGTGGGCTGATCGATACCCGTCCTCTGCAAGAGGCGTCGGTGCTCTTAACGCTAAAGGCTTATCTCTCCACCCCTAACAAATATCTTTTTTTAAAAAGAGCATTATGCTAGGGCATGGTGGACCACCCTTAAGTCCCAGCACTCCGGAGCAGATGCATGAGTCAGAGGCAGCGATCTCTGTTAAGATTTAAGCTAGCCTGGCTCATAATAGCTGAGTTCCAGACACTGTTACAGTTAAGACTCTGTCTCAAAAGACCAAAAAAAAAAAAAAAAAAAAAAAAAGAGCATTTGTAACTACTATGGGAGATGTTGATAGGATCAGTTGCAGGTTGATATAGCAGTGAAGAATTGTTATTGTTCCTGTATCTTAAACAATTCTTGTTTCCATTTGCCTACAGATCTGTTAATGATTTCTTAGCACGAGAGTCTGCTCGTTTCTACGAGCCATCTCCTCGGATTCTGCAACTCTCGGTAGCCAAAAGCCCAGATCCAAACTATGTTCCTCCAAAAAGCGTAAGTGAGTGATTGACGTTACAACCCTGACACCCTCTAATTAGTTACTGTTCTTGTTGCTACGACCAAATACCTGGCAAGAAGCAGCAACTTAGGGGAGGAGGGGTTTGTCGGGGTTCATAGTTGGAGAGGAGAAGGTCCAGCGTGGAGGGGACGGCATGATGGCCAGCAGATTCATGGCAGCAAAAGTGTGCAGCTGTGACTTCCCACATCCTCGCAGAACAGGAAACAGGGAGAACAAACAGGAACTGGGACCTAAGTCCAAAACCTGAAGGTCCGAGCCCAGTGACCCACCTCCTCCTACGAGGCTTCACTTCCAAAGGTTCCTCAGCCTGCTGGTTGAGGAACCTTTGGAAGTGAAGTCCCCCCCAGTAGCTGGGGACCCCATGTCTAGACAAATGAAACTCTGGGGACATTTCATATTCAAACCACGGCTCCCTTTGATTTCTATTTCCCCCCTCTTAGCAAATGAAATTGTTTCTGACTCTCCCGACCTGTGCCTAGTCTAGCAGGAGCGGATCAAAGAGACAGAATCATAAGTGACATGGAATAAGGGATTTGTATGGAAACGAGCCCTTGACCAGCTGTGGGAGGAGGGGAGGTCTGTGGCAGGCTGGTAGACCGTAGGGTTAGGTGGGAAGCTCCTCAGAAGGTAAATGGAGTGTGGAGTCTAACCTTCTGGACGTAGAAGGGCTGGTAAGGGCAGCTTAGTACTATTATTTAAGGGTTCAAAGTCCCCTGCTTTATGAGAATCTCCCCATATATTTGAGGTCCCATTTGTGCCCAGCCATTGCCCTAACTTTGATACAAAGGACTGTACACATTCGAGAATTCAGTTTCTGTTGTAGTTTGCGCCACCCACAGAGTTTGATTTTGCCTTTTCAAAAATTTTAGCCCCATGAAAACAAAAGGTAGATGGAAGTCATTTCTTTTTTTTTTTCTTTTTTTTTTCTTTTTTTAATATACTTTTATTGATGTTTTATGTATTTCATACATCATTTTCAGTTCCATTTAAACATATTACCCTTTCCTTTACCCCCACCCCAACCCAGATTATGTATTCTGCGATACATAAGTCATTTCTTAAATGGAAATCACTTCTGGTCCCTTATCTGGATCTGAAGGTGGAAATGTAAAGATCTGATTGACGTGTTCTTGGGCAGCAGCTCTGACCAGCTAAAACCTCCATTTCTGTTTTAACATTGCATGCCAACCGCTAACAGTGGATTGCTTAATCTCTGTGACTCTAATAGCCCGAAACAAATCGTAAACAAATGTTAGAACCAATATAGAGATCCCATCCTTAAGGTTCTGATCAGATTGTCTATAGAAATATAGACCAGACCATCCACAAACTTAATGGGGTAAAATGACCATCATTTTACTTGGCATTTTATGAGTCACAAAAAACCAGGGCTATTTGTATCCTCTATGTCTGATGTCTGTGTCACATATTCTTCATACTGCGAATTAAAGAAAACTTGAGGCAGGTGTGATAGTGCATGCCTTTAATTCCAACACTTGGGAGGCAGAGGCAAGCAGATCTCTGTGAGTTCAAGGCCAGCCTGGTCTACATAGTGAGTTCTAGGCCAGCTGGGGCTACAGGGTAAGAAATCTATATTTACTTAGGTGTCTGGTATGGTGTGGTGTGGTGTGGTGGGGAGCTAGAAGTTCCTTCATACCTGTCTTAGTTAACACAGGCTGCTATAACCTAATTTTATAGACAAGGTAGCTTCAACAAGAAGTACTTATTTTTCTTGCTCCTGGAAGCTGGATGCCAGTAGATTATATTCTTGGCAGATGCCTACTTCCTTGATTGTTACAGGAAATTACTTTTCTTATCTCTACAACCAAATATGCCAGAAGAAGTAATTTAAGATAGGAAGAGGGCTGAGAGATGGTGCAGTGGTTAAGAGGTTCAATTCCCAGCATCCACATGGCAGCTAACAACCATCCTTAACTCCAGTTTCAAGGGACCCAATGTCCTCTTTTGGTCTCTGCAGGCATTGCACACATGCAATGCACTTACATACATACAGGCAAAACAGTTATACACATAAAATAAAAATCTTTTAAAAATGAAGGGAAGAAGGCTCTCTTTTGGCTCATGTATGAGGTGTTGCAGTCCATTGTGGTGGGGAAGCATGACAGTGGGCATGGCATCCAAAGCCTGAGGTGCCTTATGTGTCAGAAAACAGAGCAGGAACTCAGGCTGGAACCAAGTCTAAGCTATCAACTCTAAGCCTGCCTCCAGCTTCCAACTTCCTCCAGTGAGCCCCCACCTTGTAAAGCTACACAACCAGGTCTAAGCTCTAAGTCTGCCTCCACTTCCAACTTCCTCCAGTGAGCCCCCACCTTGTAAAGCTACACAACAGTGCCACCAGATGGGGGCGGAGTATTCAAATTACGTGAATCTGTGGGTGGCATTTTACCATGCAACTATGTCAGATGGCCACCATTAGGGATTCAGGCTTCAGCATGTGAGTTAGACACAAACATTCAGTCCACAATAGCACCTGTGTGTGGTGCCTAGGCTGGGGTGACTTAAGCTAGACACAGTTGATAATACATATAGCACCTTCATGTAATTCCTCCTGGTCTGTTCTTCAGTCCGTCCTTTCCTTGTCCTTTCCTTGTTTTCTTTCTTTTCTTTCTTTCTTTCTTTCTTTCTTTCTTTCTTTCTTTCTTTCTTTCTTTCTTTCTTTCTTTCTTTCTTTCTTTCTTTCTTTCTTCCTTCCTTCCTTCCTTCCTTCCTTCCTTCCTTCCTTCCTTCCTTCCTTTCTTTCTTTCTTTCTTTCTTTCTTTCTTTCTTTCTTTCTTTCATCTCTTTATATTATGAAATTATTTTTTTCCAAGGCTGTAATTTGAAATTCTTGAATATCAATTTCTTTGTAATTAGTTATTTTTATTTTATGTATATGAGTATCTTGCCTGCATGTACGTAGGTGCACTCATGTCACGCGATGCTCACAGAGGTCAGAAGAGGGCAGTGGATCTCCTGGAATGGGAGCTACATGTGTTAGCCACCCCGCAGGTGCTGGGACTCGAACTCAGGTCCTCTGCAAGAACAGCCAGTGCTCCTAACCACTGAGCCATCTCTCTGGCCCCTGATTTTCAATTTCTATAAAACAATTAGAGCTTAAGCATATAGTGTAATAAGGTAAAAAAAATGCATATTTATATTCAAAAATCACTCCACTCAAGATTAAAAGCATTGATGAGCATGGTGGCTTATGCCTGTGATTCCAGCGCTTGGGAGACTGAGAGAGGAGGATTGCTGTGATGCAACTTTGAGGCCGGCCTGGACTACAAAGTGAGACCCTGTCTCAAACAAACAAACAAACAAACACAACAAACAAACAAACAAGCCTTCTACAAGGTTTCCTGATTATTTCAAATGACTGTTTTGTCTCATTCCACTCTTTGCCCTAGAGGCAATTACTGTTCAGAGTCCTATTGCCAGATAAGTTTTGTTTGCTCAGAAACTTGACTTAATGGAATACTACAATAAATATAATATAGCATTTGACCACCCCCTTCCTCCTCTTCTTTTTTTTTCTTTATTTTTTTATTGAACTTTTGTGTATTTCATACATTTCTTTTTTTTTTTTTTTTTTTTGAGACGGGTCCCCCTTTAGTCCACAGTCTGGCCTGGAAGCACTCGGTAGACCAGGCTTAGCCTGAACTCACAAAATCCCTCCTGCCTCTGCCTGCTGAGTGCTGGATAAAAGTCATGCACCACTCAACTGCTACATTTCTTTAACTCAAATTTAGATCCATTCCCCTTCAAGTGGCCCACACCCACCTTCCAGGAGCTTGTGCAGTTCTGCCGAACATGCTTGTACTTTTTTCCAGCTCTTTTCAAAAGTTTTTTGATGCATAGAGTTTTTTCTTGTTCGGGAAGTTTATTGAGTGCATCAGTTCTTGACAAGTTTCTATTTTGTTGTTGTGTTCCTGTTAATTTTATATCTACTCCAAATAGCATAACACTGCACACATATACCAAAATATTATTTGACTCTGAAAATTAAAAGTTAATTCCAAAACACATTTAAGGAAATTAACCTTGTTTTTTGAGAGCATGTTCTACTCGTTTAGCCCAGGTGGCCTGGAAGCTCACTAGTAACAGGCTTGGCCTTGAACTCACAGAGATCTGCCTGCCTCAGCCTCCATGAGTCTGGATTAAAGTCTGGCCACCACGCCCACTGAAGATTCACTTTTTTTTTTTTTTTTTTGTTATATGTTCGTTGGTTAAGTTTTTTTTTTGTCTGCAGGTTTGTGCACACCGTGTCGGTGCAATGCCGCGGAGTCAGAAGAGTGCTGGATTCCCCTGGAACCTGGAGCTTCCTCCTGGAATTGGAATTTCAAGAATATGAGCTTGACCCCAATGTGAGGTCATGGGGATCACCGGGTCCACTCGTAAGGTGTCTCGTACTTAACGCTAGCACCATTCTAGATCTCTCACCCCAAGGATCTCACTTTTATAAAGTAGAATTTTAAAAAATAAAAAAGTAATAATACTTTACATCTCGAAATTACATAGCAAAGTTTATGTCATTTAAGTACTTATTTTTATAGTAGCATCATGTATTATATATAAAAAAAAAAAAAAAAAAAAAATTCGTTGCCTGAACAAAATAAAGGATTTCAGTCGTAGGATCCACAAATGAGGGGCACCCTCTTCCTTTAAGACATGGTCTCACTTAAGTGCCCTGGCTGTGGGGATCACTTCGTGTGTGGAGTTCCATTTGTGTCCCCACAACCCCAGGTTGGAAAATAAGCTAGTTATGTCCTCATGGGACATCCTACCTGACTTGTTCGTTGATCTCTTTCCCCACTTAGTTCTTTCCTTCATTCCTTCCTTGTTCCTTCCCTCTTTCTTTCTTTCTTTTCTTTCTTTCTCTTTTTCTCATAGCATTTTATTTTATATTTTTTGAAAAAAAAAAAAAAGTTTTTTATTTAAATTTATTTATTGATTTTTTTTTTTTTTTTTTTTTTTTTTTTTTTTTTTTTTTTTTTGCATGTAGGTCTGTGCACACCATGTCATGCAATGCCCATGGAGGTCCAGAAGAGAAAAGCAAGCATACGGGGATCCCCCTGGAACTGGGTTATAAGAGTTGGGTTTCTCTGCTAGGTTCTCTCTTCTTAGCCACCCTGTGGGGTNTCTTTCTTTCTTTCTTTCTTTCTTTCTTTCTTTCTTTCTTTCTTTCTTTCTTTCTTTCTTTCTTTCTTCCTTCCTTCCTTCCTTCCTTCTCTCTCTCCCTCCCTCCCTCCCTCCCTCCCTCCCTCCCTTCCTTCCTTCCTTCCTTCTTTCCTTCCTTTCTTTCTTCCTTCTTTCTATTTCTTTCTCTGAGCTTTTACTATCTCTCCCTCACCCTCCCTACCAGGGCTAAGACCCAGGTTGCTGGCCAGCTGCCTGGAGCCACCAGGGCGCTTGCAGTCCCAGAAACTGGGAGCTCTGCCCAAAGGGAGGAAGAATATCAAAAGGCTACAACTGGCACCCAACATGGGGCTTGAATCCATGACCCTGAGATTAAGAGTCTCGTGCTCTACGGACTGAGCTGTAGGAATGAGGCCTTGTCTGGCTAGAGCAGGACTCACACCCCAATGTCCCAACAACTCCTTTGAGGAGCCAGGATGGGTGACAATCCTGTTTGCTGAATGAGGCCCCATATCTTGAGGCTTCCTTTTTGATGTACAGAGCAGATGGCTCACCTCCTCACACACCTTGGGAGTTCTACTGCTCTGGTAGGAGCTGTGTGGGCTGCACTTCCCAGAGTATCCCCTGGGAAAAAAATAACACTATGTGACAACAGTGCCTTTTTTTTTAAATAAAAGGAAAAGAGGGAGATGTGGGGATTCCGTTTGGCAGAAGCATTCAGGAAGTCAGCTGGCAGCCCCCAGCCCTCAGGCCAGAGTCCTGCTGATTTCCTCCTTGCTTTTTGAAACCTGCCTGGCACCATTGTCTTTGATGCTTTGGGCAAAACATTGTCACATTCCTGTAGTGATCTGGAGTATACGGTGTAAAATCCCATATGCCCCAACCCCCAGTCACAGATCACAAGGTCCAGTATAAGTACCCCAGGTTGTGAAATGTGAAAATAAAGCTGAGTTATTCCTTCGTGGAATTCCTCCCAGTTTTGTTCTTGAGTCTGTCCTGTCCTTCTTGTCCTTTCCATCTTCCTTCCTCCCTTCCTCCCTTCCTCCCTTCCTCCCTTCCTCCCTTCCTCCCTTCCTCCCTTCCTCCCTTTCTTTCTTTCTCTCTTTCTCTCTTTCTTTCTCTCTTTCTCTCTTTCTCTCTTTCTCTTTCTCTCTTTCTCTCTTTCTCTCTTTCTCTCTCTCTTTCTCTCTTCCCTTCTTTCTTTCTTTCTTTCTTTCTTTCTTTCTTTCTTTCTTTCTTTCTTTCTTTCTTTCTTTCTTTCTTTCTTTCTTTCTTTCTTTTTCTCCAGGCTTTTACTACCTCTCCCTCACCTTCCCTACCAGGGTTAAGATCTTAGTCACTGGCCGGCTGGTTGGAGTGATCAGGGACTTTGCAGTCCCAGGAAATGTGAGCTCTGCCCAAAGGGAGGAAGAACCATCAAAAGGCTACAACTGTGTAGATCAGCCTGGCCTTGAATGCTGGGATTAAAGGTGTGAGCCACCATGCCTGAAAAATTCTTTCTTTCTTTCTTTCTTTTTTTTTTTTTTGGGGGGGGGGCTTTTTGAGACAAGGTCTCCCTATAGCCCCAGCTGTCCTGGAACTCACTCTGTAGACCAGGCTGGCCTTGATCTCATGTAGATCCACCTGCCTCTGCCTCCCAAGTGCTGGGGTTACAGGTGTGTACCACTACGCAGCATTAGAAAAGAATTTTAAATTTAATGAAGTTTAACTTGTTAATCTTTTCTTTTTGCATTTGTTATGTTTTTTAAATTTTTTATTGTTTTATTGTTTTATTTTTTTGTAACAAGATTATGTTACAAATCAAATTTAGACCTGTGACCCTACTGCCATCCCACCAGAGCTCATGCATTCTGCCAAACATGTTTTTCTCAGTCTTTCTCAAAATTCTCAATGTAGAAGTTGACTGTTTCAAGCAGAAGTTCATCGTTTCAGTCAGTTCATTGACGCAGTCTTTTCTGTTGTTGTTGTTGTTGTTGTTCTTTCCAATATGCACCACTCCCAACTACTTGGACAAAAGCTCAAGGAACCCTGCATAAGAAATACTTACAACTAGGCAATTGATGCTAGCATCCACAGATGAGGGATACCATTCATGCTTTGTTTTTCTGGGACTGTTACTTCACTTAACATAATATTTTCTAGTTCCATCCATTTACCTGTGAAGTTCATGATGTCATCTTTCTTTACTGCTGCATAGAACTCCATTGTGTAGATGTACCACATTTTCTCTATCCAATTGTCAGTTGAGGGGCACTGGGTTGGTTCCAGCTCTCTGCTATTGTGAAGAGAGCTGCAATAAACATGACTGTGCATGTATCTCTGCGGTAAGAAGAGTCTTGTGGGTATATACCCAGGACTGGGTCAGGTGGTAGGCTCATTTTGAGTCTTCCAAGTGTTCTCCACACTGCTTTCCAAAGTGGCTGTACAAATTTACATTCCCACCAGCAGTAGATGAGTGTTCCCCCTTTCCCTACACCCTCTCCAGCATTTGGTATCATTTGTTTACTTCATCTTAGCCAGTCTTATCAGAGTGAGATGGTATATTAAAGTGGTTTTAATTTGCATTTCCTTAATTATTAGCAATGTTGAACATTTTTAAAGATGTTTCTCAGCCATCTCTAATTCCTCACTTATGAAGTCTTTGTTCAGCTCTTTTGAGTGATTCATTTGTTTTCTTTCTTCTTTGTTTTTGGAGTAGTTTATATACTCTGGAAATCTGAGTTAAATGGAGATATAAATTGCTGTTGTCCACATTTGTTTTACATAAAATCTGTAGAACAATAACTTTGGGATTGGCACATACAAATGTTCTCTATAATGTCTCTGTTGTACAGTGCCACCTTGTAGCATTCTCTTTCACCTATAAGATGATTTAATATAAAAATTAAGTTTGCTTCCCAAGTTAATCATATATAGTCACCCAAAACAGCATGGGTGAATTTGATGAAATCTGTGCCCTGATTCCACCCTATAGGTATGTATAATACAACTGTCTTCTGGAGACTCATGGGTTAAAAAAAAGTGTGTGGGGGGGAATACAGATAGGCATGAAACCTTTTCGTCAAAAACCTTGCAATTCAAATCTTAAAACTAACTACGGGGAAAGATTTGTATGTTCCAACAGGTCAAAATGTCACCAACAATGTCTGAGAAAGAAAAGATACAGCTTTGCATTGAGTAGGATGTACCAGAAAGTGCCAACAGAAAGGTTGGCCTGTCTGAACATTGAAAGGAAGAAAAGCTTCAGATTATATACTCTGGAAATCAATGCTTTGTCAGATGTATCTGCAGTGAAGGTTTCCTCCCCCTCTGTGGGTTTTCTCTTCACTTCCTTGTTTCTTTTGATGCACAGAAGCTTTTGAGTTTAATGAGGTCCCGTTCGTCAACTGTGTATCTAATTTCTTGTGCAGCTACTGTCTGATTCAGGAAGTCTTTTCCTACACCTATGTCTTGTAATCTGCTACCAACTTTTTCTTCTATCATCTTCAGAGTTTTGGGTTTCATGTTGGGGTCTTTGATCTATTTGGAAGTTGACTTTTGTATAGGGTGAGAGGTAGGGGTTTAATTTTATTCTTCTACAAGTGGTGATCCAGTTTTGCCAACACCACTTGCTGAAGATGCTGTTTTTCCTCCATTGTGTCTTCTTGGCCCCCTTGTCAAATATGAGGTGGCTGAAATTGTATGTGTTCAAGTTTGGATCTTCAGTTTTGTTCCATTGGTCGACAGGTCTGTTTTTGTGCCAGTACCAAGCTGTTTTTATGACTATAGCTCTGTAGTATAGTTTGAAGTCTGGTATAGAGGTCCCCCCTATATTGCTCTTTTCACTCAGGGTTGCTTTGGCTATTCGGGGTCTTTTGTTTTTCCATATGAAATTAAGGACTTTTTGTCCCAAGCCTGTGAAGAAACTCTTGGGGATTATAATTGGGATCACTTTGAATCTGTATATTAGTTTGGGTAGAATGGACATTTTTACTATGTTAGTTTTCCCAATCCATGAGCATGGGAGGTCTTTCCATCTGATGTCTTCTTCAATTTCTTTCTTCAGGGGTTTAAAGTTTTTTGTTTGTTTGTTTTTTTTTTTGTTGTTGTTGTTGTTGTTTGTAGAGATCTTTGGTGTCTTTGGTTAGGTTTGTTCCTAGGTATCTTATTGTTTTGGGGCTATTGTGAGTGGGAAAGTCTCCTTGTATTTCTTCTTCAGTTGCTTGTTGTTGGGGGTAGAGAAAGGCTACTGATTTCTTTTAGGTTAATTTTGTATCCTGCCACTTTACTGAAACTCTTAATCATTTCTAGGAGCGTTCTAATGGAGTTTTTGGCATCCTTTAGGTAAACAATCATATCATCAGCAAAAAGGGATAGCTTGACTTCCTCTTTTCCAATTAGTACTAATTTAATTTCCTTTTCTTGCCTTATTGCCCTAGCAGCCTTGCCGAGTTCCTACCTTTAAGGGGAATGCTTCTGTCTTTTCTCCATTTAGGATGATGTTGGCTGTGGGTTTCCTGTATATGGCTTTGATTACATTGAGGAATGATCCTTCCAAACCAATTCCCTCTAGGACTTTAAGCATGAAGGGATGCTGGATTTTGTCTAAGGCTTTTTTCTGCATCAATTGAGATGATCGTGTGGTTTTGTCTTTCAGTCCATTTATGTGTTTTATGATATTTATTGATTTTCATATGTTGAACCATCCCTGCATCTCTGGTATGAATCCAACTTGGTCATGATGGATGATCTTTTTGATGTGGGTCTGTATGCAGTTTGCAAGTATTTTGTTGAGAATTTTTGCATCTGTGTTCATTAATGAGATGGGTCTATTGTTCTTCTTTTTGGTTGTATCTTTGCCTGGTTTTGGTATTAGAGTGATGCTGGCTTCATAGAAGGAATTTGGGAGATTTCCCTCTGCTTGAATCCTTCTGAACAATTTGAGTAATAATGGTTGTAAGTCTTTTTGAAATGTTTTATAGAATTCTACCACAAAACCATCTGGGCCTGGGGTTCTTTTTAGTTGGGAGATTTCTTATTACATCTTCAACTTCTTCATATATTATGGGTCTGTTTAAGCTGTTGATCTCTCTTGGTTAAGCTTTGGTGATTCCCAGGATTTCAGATATTCATCCATTTCTTCTAGGTTTTCAAACTTAGTAGAGTATAAGTTTTTGAAGTATTCCCATATGATTGTCTGCATCTTTTCATTGTCTGTTGTGATGTTTCCCCTTTCAAAACAAATTCTTTTTTTTTTTTATTGTATTTATTTATTTATTTTTAACAAATCTAGACCCGTGTTCCCGCTCATTCCCCCACCCCGTCAGAGCTCGTGCATTCTGCCAAACATGCTTTCCATCTCTTAGTCTTTCTCAATATTTTCCATGGGGACGTTGACTGTTTTGAGCAGAAGTTCACTGTTTCAGTCAGTTCTTTGATGCAGTATTTTCTGTTGTTGTTGTTGTTTCCAAAATGCATTATGTCCAACTGCTTTGTACAGAAGCTCAGGGGGCCCTACACAAGAAATACTTACAACTGGGTAATTGGCACTAGCATCCACAGATGAGGGATACCATTCGTCGTTTGTTTTTCTGGGACTGTGTTACTTCACTCAGCATGATGTCCTCTAGCTCCAGCCATCAAAACAAATTCTATTGATTTGAAGTTGCTCTTTTGGTTACCTGGGCTAGAGGTTTGTCTATCTTGTTTATTCTCTCAAAGAACCAACTTTTGGATTCATTGATTTCTTTTGTATTGTTTTCTTTGTTTCTATTTCATTGATTTCTGTTCTGATTTTTGTTATTTCTTCCTGTCTGTTGCATTTAGGGTTCATTTGTTGTTGTCTCTCAAGCGTTTTTAGCTGCAGTGTTAGATTGTTCACTTGTGCTCTTTCTGTTTTTCTGATGTAGGCACTCAGGGCTATAAACTTACCTCTTAGGACTGCTTTTAAAGTATCCCATAGGTTTTGTTGTGTTGTATTACTATTGTCATTCAATTCCAGGAATGCTTTTATTTCTTCCTTGACCCATTCATTATTCAGGAGAGCGTTGTTTAGTCTCCATGTGTTCTTGTAGATCGTAGGGCTTATCCTGGTGTTGATATTGAGCTTTATTGCACTGTGGTCTGATAGAATGCATGAAATTATTTCAATCTTTTTGTATTTGTGGAGTTTTTTTTTTTCTGTGTCCCAATATGTGGTCGATTTTGGAGAATGTTCTGTGGGGTGCTGAGTAGAAAGTGTATTCTCTGGTATTTGGGTGGAATATTTAGTAGATGTCCATGAGGTCCATTTGGTGTATCATATCATTCAGTTCAGATGTCTGTTAATTCTTTGTCTGCTCAATCTGTCCAAAGGACTTAGTGGGGTATTGAAGTTCCCTACTATGAGTGTACTGGGGTTAATCTGTGCCTTGAGATCCTGGAGAATTGTCGTTATAAAGTTTGGTGCACCAGAGTTTGGTGCATATGTATTCATGATTATGAATTCTTCATGGTCAATTGTTCCTTCTTTGTCTCTTCTGATTTCTTTTACTTTGAAGTCTATTTTGTCTGATATTAAAATAGCAACACCTGCTTGCTTTCTTTTTGGTACCATTTGCTTGGAATATTTTTTCCATCCCTTCACTTTAAGTTGGTGCCTATCCTTAAGAGTGAGATGGGTTTCTTGCAGACAGCATATAGATGGGTTTTGTTTCCTAATCTAATCTCCCAGTCTATGTCTTTTGATTGGGGAGTTTAGTCCATTGATATTTAAGTTTATAATTGAGAGATATGTTTTGCTTCCTTTCACCTTATTATCCATTTGCAATTTTAGTCTTGGTTTCTACTTCTGCAGTTATGTTTTTATTAATTTCTCTTTCTAGGTGCCTAGGGATAGTTGTTCCTCTCTTCTCTCCTTTGAATACCCTTCAAGTATTTTCTGAAGAGTTGGTTTTCCAGACATGTATTCTATCATCTTATGTCATGGAAGATTTTTCTCTCTCCAACTATTGTTGGCATCTATAGTCCTTTAATACTGGCAATGCTTTGCTCCATGTTCTTCTTGCTTTCATAGTTGCACTGAGAAGTCAATTGTAATTCTGATGGGTTTCCCCTTATATTTAACTTGTTTTTCTCTTGTGGCTTTCAGAATTTTTTCTTTGTTTTGGGCGTCTAGCATTTAAACTATGATATGCAGTGGGAAGTTTCTTTTCTGATCTTGTCTGTTTAGAGTTCTATGTGCTTCTAGTATTTGTATGGGTTTGTCTTTTTTTAGTTTGGGGAAATTTTCATCTATTATTCTGTTGAAATCTGATCAATACCATTCTCTTGGGATTCTTCTCCTTCTTCTATTCCTATGATGCAAAGGTTTGTTTTCATAGTGTCCCACATTTCCTGGTTGTCCCAAGTTTTGTGTATTTTAAAATTTTTCATAATCTTTACTTGAGCTTTTTAGTTGCTCTGTGTTATCTTCCAGGTCTGATATTCTTTGTTCTGCTTCCTCCATTCTATTTCTGAGGCTTTTCCCATTCCTTTCCTCTTGATTGGATGAGTTTTCTATTTCCTTTTTCATTTTGTCCTGTGATTTCTTTAGTATTTCCACTTCTTTTCAGAGCTTCTCAATCTCTTTCTGTAGCTCCTTGCTTCACTGGTTGGTTTCCTTTTTTAGTGTTTCCACTTCTTCTAGGTCTTTCTTGAGTTTTTCATTCTTGCTCCTTAGTTCTCTGACTTATTCTTTATATTCTTTGATTTCTTTGACTATGTCTGCAATTGTTCCTCTAAGATCTGTGTCCTGGGCCATCCCCAGGGGGATCCCACTGTAGGAATCTCCTGCAGGGTTGGTAGATCTTGGTGTGGAATTATCCTGCACCTTTCCCATGTTGTCCCTTTGTCGTGTTCCTGGCATGTGGGTTTCCGGATGCGAATCACAAATGCCTCTTCACTATGTTGAAGGCTTGCTTTGTTTGCCTCCTTCAGATGCCTTTTTTTCCTCCTTGTTTATGGAGTGTTGACTTGTGTAGGTTTCAGGCTTTCAATTTTGTTTTTATATTGGGTCTATCTCACTCTTCCCTTTCTGTTCTGAAGGTTCTCCAAAAAATCCACTTGGACACTCCCTCAGCAATTCCAGTTGGAGAGGGGGGATGGGATATGCCTGGCTTAGTGCGCCCAGTACTCTGTGCTTCAGGTGGTCCTGGGAAGTCCCTGATCTAAGCTCCATGCATTCACATCTCACAGTGGCAACAGGCCCACCTTTAATACCAGCTAGCAGGGTGACTCCACCCCAACAGCCACACCAGACAATGATTTAACAGGCCTGCCTTTAATGCCAGCTAGCAGGGCGACTCCACCCCAACAGCCACACAAGACAATGATTTAACTATCCAACCAGCCAACGAAACAATTATCCAACAACCCAGAGATAGGTCTATCCAACAATCAGCCTGGCTGAAGTGCCCCTGCTCCTACCTGTGCTTCAGGTGGTCCTGGGAAGTCCCTGATCTAAGTTCTGTGCACTCTGTCAATCTTTTCTTTTATGGTTAATGTTTTTTGGTATCCTAGGAAATTTTTATTTGCTTCCACCTTGGGAAGACATCCTTTATTTTCTTCTAGAAGATTTCAAAATTATTTACTTATTTATATTTATTTGTAAGGTGTATCAGTGTTTTGCCTGCTCATATATAAGTTTGCCACATTCGTGCATTGCCCATAGGGGCCATAAAAGGGCATCAGATACCATGGAATTAGAGTTATGGTGGGTTGGTAGCCACCATATAGGTGCTGGGAACAAAACCTGAATCTGCAGCCATGCTCTGAACTGTGGAGTCATCTCTCCGGCCCTTCTAGAAGCTTCCTAAATTGTTACCTTTGTGTTTATTTATATGACCCACTTTGAAGAGGCTTTTAGGTATATGTGAGGTAGAGACTGAAGTTTATCTTAGGTTCACATAGACATTCAGTTTTTCTCATTTAATTTGATAAATTTCTTTTCTCTGTTGAATGACTTTAAATCCACTTATGGACTTTGAATTCCAGTCTAATTATTTGCTTGTCTGCTTTTGCCTACGTACTATACTGTCTAGATTATTATGGTTTTAGCATAAGTATTCTAAACAGAAATAAGACAATGTAAGTCCTCCAATTCTGTTCACATTTTTCACTTAAGTTTTGGCCATTGCCGGTCTTCATTTTCTTACAAAGTTAAGAATCAACAGTAATCTTTTAGTTCTTTGTTGTGTCCTACTTAATATAATAGATTAATGAATGTTTTATTTTCTTTTAGATTGAGGGTTTAATTAAAGGCAGTAGTTGACATTTATTTGTTCAGTTTGCCTAAAGCCTGATAGGAGACAAAGCTTTATTCATAAGATGTGGTTAAAATGCTTAATTAGTAGTTTATGGTGCTGTACAGACCCTCAGTTTGACTGCCATCTCTGCATTTTTTTTTGAGACAGGGTCTCCCTTTAGTCCCAGCTGGCCTGGAGCTTGCTATGTATGTAGACCAGGTTGGCCTTGAACTCATAGAGATCCTCCTGCCTCTGCCTCCCAAGTACTAGGATTAAAGGTGTGCACCACCACGCCCGGCTCTGCCAGTTTTTAATTATATAAACTTAGAATACTGACCCTTCAGTGCCTTGGTGCCTCCATCAGTGACATAGAAACAGAAAAGAGTCCAGTAAAGGACTAAATTAATTAATGCACATAAAATACTCTCAACGATGGTTCACCATCACCATCATCACTTAAACAATGCAAGAACAAATTCAGAAAATACTTTGTTATTTTTCTTCCCACAGTTAAAGTCCTATTTTATTTCCATTGATATGTTCTGCTTCAAATTCTTGTATAAGTGATTACTTAAATATGAGTAATTTAAACAGAAGACCACATGATGTGAACAAATTTTCATAATTGTGGTACTGATGAATGACTTCCAGATCTGGTGGAGGTATTCAGAGTCCCTAGTTCTTTGGTCCTTGTGATTGCTGATATAAGAATTCGAAAAGACACAAAGTACAGTGTAGAAGACAGGCTGTTGACTATGAGAGAGGGGTGCAAAGTCCTCTACCCCCACTAACATCCATCTAACTGCCTAACAGACGAATAGGTTTCTGTTTTCTTTTTTGCTTTGATGTCTTTCGTTATCTGTTCCAATTACAAGAGAGCCACTTAGATAAATGTCCTTTACTATGATGATCTGTGATAATGTGAGCTCTATTTTCCAGAGGGCAAAAAGCAGAACAGAACCTCCTCCTTTAAAGTGCTCCCATGTGACAGTCCATTCTCTTATCCTTATGAGTCCTGGATATTGAGTTTAGGTCATCAGGCTTGGCAGCAAGTGCCTTTACCTGCTGAGCTTTCTCAAGGCTCCTTTATTATTTAACTTAATTTAGTTGATTATACCACTATTATTATTATTATCAACATCATTATTATTATTATTATTTAGGGGCATATATGATTAGAGAACAATCTTGTGGAGTTAGTTCTCTTCTACTTTTATGTGGGTTCTTTACATCAAATTCAGGTTACTAGGCTTGCAGTACTAAGCACCTTTACCTCTTGAGGCAACGAATTGGCATTACCACTTATTTCTGAGTCAGTATGTAACTTCATTTGCTATTTCTTCCACATCCACAATATAAGAATGAAACTCCTGAAAAGCTGGCTTGGAATCTGTACAATATGGCTTGAGAAAGATGGAAACGGACCCTGTTGATGCTACTGGTAGATTCCTATCCTCTCTGCTGGATTGCTGAGAAGTGTGATGCCGACTATCCTCTCTGCTGGATTGCTGAGAAGTGTGATGCTGAGCTGAGACCTTGTGTAATCATTTTGAACCAGACAGGTACTTACAAGTACTGTTTTATCCTTCTTCTCTAGGTTGCAACCTATATTTCACCATTCACCCTTGGTGCCATTGCAAGTCAACGGATTATAAACCTTGCCCACCCGAAGATCAAGTTAGAGGGTCTGTGTTATGAAAGAGAAAAACCTGAATTGCCCATCCGTCCTGTAAGTCATCCCTGCCTTGCCACCCATCTAGTGTCTTTCTGAGTGCTCCTAAGATGTTATTTTGCCTCTACAAAGCATAGCCCAAAATCGTTGGAAAAGAGAACCTTGAAAGTGGTTTGGGAAGGGAGGCTTAGAGAGCCAGAGGCGTTGAGGGCAAAGAACATGATTCTGAAGTTAGTGGGAACTGAGTTTAAATCCCTTACCACCTTTACTAGTTCTAAAATGTTGGGGCAACCCTTCTGAACTTAGTTATTCAAATATCAGAGTATGTGCTGTGCACCAGACACTGTTTCCCAGCAAACAAAGTTTGAGCTCTATGCTAATGAGTGTGACAAACAGTAAGAGTAAATAAGATAATGCCAGATCATGATAAATGCTATGAAGAAAATCAAATAGGAAATGAGTGACTGTAGCTGGGGAAAAGGAAGACGCTGTAAACTATTTTTTCACAGGGTAGTCAATGACTACCTATCTAAAGAAGAAGCTGGGTGTAGTGGCACAGGCCCTTAATCCCAGCACTTGGGAGGCAAAGCCAGCCTGGTCTGGCTCCCATAGTGATTTCTCCCATAGTGAGTTCTAGGCCGGCTGGGGCTACAGGGAGACCCTGTCTCAAAAAGACCAAAATAAATAACAAATAAGGAGTGTTTGAACCTGAGGAATAAGATATCGGCCAAGTGTGGATGTGGGAGGAGAACGTTTTGGTCAAGGGAAGAGCATCGGAGAAGTTTTCAGTTTAGGAGGAGCTTAATGGTGGGCATGGTGAAGAGGACTGTGAGATAACAGTTCCCACACAGAGGTCTGTTGGAAAGGTGTGAGGTAAGACACTCAGCACAAAGTCTGTCTAAAGGGGGGATGGCCAGGCAACAGGTATTCACTTGGCACCTAGTAAGTACCAAAGCCTCTACTAGCTATGAGCAAACAGGTACTAGCCCCGAGCAGCTCGTAGTGGAACGGATGATAACAGACAAACAGTACAAGTCAGTGCTATGAGAAAGAGTCAATGAGCCAGCCAGGATGGCACAGCAGTGTGTAGTCTGAGTGCTCAGGACGCTGAGACAAGAGGATCTCAGGTTGGAGGCAGACCTGGGCCTTACAGCAAGAGCCAGACATTTGAACCTGCAAGACCCCATCTCAAAGCGAACACAAACAAATGGGATTAAAGGAGTTCGGTAGACGAGGTCTCTTAGAAGGATGGCCTATTTTGGCAGGGTAAGATGCCCTCCTTGAGGGATTGATGTCTGAATCTAGAAAAGATGAGGAAAAGGCAGCCCAGTCAAGATGGAGGAAGGAAGCTGTCAAGCTGAACCAGCAAGTGCAGACATCCTTGAGGCCAAAGGAGCCAGAGCAGAGGGGCTTGGTCTGGCTGCCAAGGGTGCTGGTAATTCAGCTGGGGAGGAAGAAGATGAGTTCAGAGAAGAGGGCAGCAGCCAGCTCCTGCTGGACTCTGCAGAGGCACGAAGGAACTTACTCTACTGGGAGCAAAATGAGGAGGCTCAGAGAGGTCAGTACCTGGGAGGGTCATGTTCCAACTCAGCTCTCCCAAGTACCTGCCTTGCGAGTTTTGTGATGGTGAATTGGGAATGATGGAGCCAAGTGCTCAGAGCCGTTCATCGTTCAGAAGCCATAGGGGAAGGCCGGATTGCCTACAGTAAGAATGGAGGTGGGGAGATCAGTGAGGAGTGTGGGACGGTAATGCACTCGAGAATCGAAAGGGAGACGGGAGGGCATGGTGACACCCGGGACAGAGCTCCGTGTCTCTTCGGTTTTGCTACAGGTAGCCTCTGCCGCCCTGCTCGCCAAGCCTACTAGGCGAACAATAGCTCTAGCAAAGTCTAAGCCTGTTCATAACGACTACCTGCCTGCTCGAGACGCCCAGTGGCCAGTATCTTATGCTGCTACACATTCTAAGCTGTCTGATAGAATCCTGGAGCTGGCTAATCCCCACAAAAGGTATGACAATTCAAGGGTAAAGTAAGGCAGAAGGGGTGGGGGCTGAAGAAAGGAGGGGAAAGCTGCCCCCCCCCAAAGTCAAGGAAATGAACTGTAGAAACTAAAAAAAAGGGGGGGGGAGTGATTGGGGGGAGAGAGATGGCTCAGTGGTTAAGAGTACTGGCTGCTCTTGCAAAGGACCTGGGTTCTGTTCCCAGTACCCACGATGTAGTTAGCAGCCATCTCTAGCTCCAGTTCCAGGGGGCAGGGGGATCTGATGTTCCCGTGTCTTCCTCTGTGGCCCATGCGCATACTGAGTGCACTTATATACACGCAGGGAAAACACACACATACACACACACATAAAATAAAATAGTAATAAATATTTAAAAAGAAAGTACAAAAAAGCAACAGCCGTATCTTTTTTTTTTGGGTCTTTTTGAGACAGTGTCTCCCTGTAGCCCCAGCTGTCCTGGAACTCACTCTGTAGACCAGGCTGGCCTTGAACTCACAAAGATCTGCCTGCCTCTACCTCCTGAGTGCTAGGATTAAAGGCATGCACCACCACGCCTGGCTAACAGCTGTATCTTATTTGTTACATGCAGTATGACAACTGTATGGTGTGCTTATCATAAATATCAGGCTGCCATTAAAGGGTTAGGAGCCAGCTCCATAAGTATTATTATAAAATATCTAACAGATGTCAAATGAGAACGAGTTAGAGAACCAAGCACTTCATATGCTACAATTTGTGTAAGAATAAACATTTGTGCTATATATTTGTTTGAGTGCATATATCTCAGAATTAGAGCACTTACTCATCATGCAAGAAACCCTAACTTGGAATTCAAACATCACAAAACCAAAACAAAGCAAAACTAAACTTTTCTTTCCAAGCTGCTAGAGGATCCTCTGCTTTCTTTTAACATAGCCAAATTATTATTATTTTTTTCTATGCTGAGGTTCAAACCCAGGATTTTGGACATGATAGGTTAGCACCTTCGTCATTGGGCTCCACCCCCCAGCACCCCAGAATCTATTTTCTGTGGCAGACCCTAGACTGTAGATCATCCTCACCTGTGTAATAGAGGTCATGCAATCCACACAGTGCTCTAGGGTGCTACCTAAGGCAGTACCCATTTCGGTTCTTCTTGTTTCACGTTGCTTTCTTTTTCTCTTGTTTCAGGACTCCGGTACATACTGTGTATTATGACCCTGATGTCTTTCAAGTCAAGCCAGCTGCTTTGAAAGCACAGTGTTCTCCCCGGGTCAAGGAGTTGGCAGAACCTATTCATCGTTAAATACAGCAAGTCGCCGCTTATGAATCTGGAGCATGCAGTACATGACTTGGTCCCCTGCCTGGGTACTTACATCTCCCCAGACTTACAACTCTGGGGAATGCCACTGTGAGCATCAACTAGCAACTGCTGCTGTCTGTGATCTTGTCTTTAGCAGGTTCAGGAACTGTACCCTGCAATAAAGGGGAAATTAGTCACCTGCTTTATCCCTCCTGCCTCTCACAGGCATCTCGGCTGCGTCAGTGCTGCAGCCCTACGAGAAGCTCTTTCACTTTTGTGCTCCCACCTCCACGTTGAGCTCTGTCTCAAGCCTTTCTCTATTATCCTGAGAACTGAGGACATTCTCTGTGTTACTCTAGCAACTCCCCCTCACTACCTAGGAAAACACTAAAACAGAATGCTTTTTTTGGATAATTCCAAATGCTTTTCATAGAGTCTAGCTGACTATTATGGAGCAGCCTACTTTAAATGATCACTTCTTCACCAGTCTCTGCTTCTTCATTCATGCTCAGGGTCACTTACCATGAATGTCAGAATGAGCTATACCTCCGTGGTGAGGGGGTATACACCTATAGTCCCAGCTACAAGGGGAGGCAGAGATCCAAGCATCACCTGAGCCCAGGGGTTTGAGTGCAGTCTGAACCACAAACATAGTGGCATCCCATTCAAAAGAGGGATGGGATTTTAAAAAGTAATGGCTGGGCATGATGGTTACACATCTGTAGTCCCAGAACTTGGAAAACATGGGCAAGAGGATTGCTACATGGAGAGACCCTGTCTTGGGGGTAGGGGATGGAGTAAGATTCTACTTTTAATGGCAAATATGAAAAATTTTTTGTCAAGTTATATATGCCCAGGGTTTTTCTTTTCTTTTCTTTTCTCTTCTTTCTTTTCTTTTCTTTTCTTTTTTCTTTTCTTTTCTTTTCTTTCTTTTTTTTTGTCTTTTTGAGACAGGGTCTCCCTGTAGCCCCATCTGGCCTGGAACTCGTTCTGTAGACCAAGCTGGCTTTGAACTCACAGAGAGCCACCTGCCTCAACCTCCTGAGTGCTACCAGACCCAGAATGCCCAAGGTTTTTAAATATTATTCTTTTAAAAAAAGTTTTTTTTTATTCTTGTATGTGTATGAATGTAATGTCTGCATGTAGGTTTGTGCACCCGTGTCATGCAATGCCATGGAAGTCAGAAGAGGGCATCAGATTCCCCTGGGACTGGAGTTAAAGACAGTTTTCAGCCACCATGTGGGTGCTGGGGATCGAACCTGGGTCCTCTGCAAAAGCGGTCGGTGCTCTTAACTACTAGGCCATCTCTCCAGCCCCATTAAATATTATTCTTTCCATGCACTGCTATTTCAGAAGTTTCATAAACTTTTATGGGACATGCCTTGATTTACATGAATGTGAATTTATTTGAAAGCTTATTTTGCACTGAAAAGGCTGTATTTTTGGGGGGGAGTCTTTTTGAGAGAGGTTCTCCCTTTAGTTCCAGCTGGCCTGGAGCTCACTATGTAGACCAGGCTGGCCTTGAACTAACAGAGATCCATCTGCCTCTGCCTCCCAAGGAAAAAGCTGTATCTTTTTTTTTTTTTTTTTTTTTTAGATAGGGTCTCACTATAGCCCCAGTTGGCCTGGAACTCATTCTGTAGACCAGGCTGGGCTTGAACTCACAGAGATCCGCCTGCCTCTGCCTCTGCCTCCCAAGTGCTAGGATTAAAGGCGTGCGCCACCACACCCAGCTTAAAGATAGTTCTTAGCTGCCCTGTGGATGCTGGTAATTGAACCCAGCTCCTCTGCAAGAGCAGTCGGTACTCTTAAGAGCTGAGCCATCTCTCCAGCCCCAGAAAAGGCTGTATCTTTAAGGCCTCTATCTTGTAGAAAGGTAGTATTAGATAATAGTTTGACCTTGAGTCAGACAGATGTGAGTTTGTAGTTCCTATTGGCCATTTACCAGGTATTTGAACTTAACCAAATTTACTTATTCTCTGTGCCTCAATTTCCTTATGTATAAAGTGTATTCCTCCTACATTGTTGAAAAGATTAAATGGGAAAATGCATATAATAAAGTGTCCATTTGAATGAAAATTTATTTTGAAATTTCACTGTTTCCTGAGGGGGATTTCCCATGAGAAAAACATGGCTTGATTCCACACTGGGAGGACACACAAAAAGGGGCCATCTTGGAAGCAGCAAGCTAGCCCCCACCAGACACCAAATCCACCAGAGCCTTGACATTGCACTCACTAGCTTCTAGAACTGTGGCAAATAAAAGTCCATTATTCATAAATTTCTTGGACTGTGGTGTTTTGTTATAGCACTCTGGGTAGAGGGAAAGGATAGTGACAGTCAATGTACAAATGGCCATAAGTGACAGAGGAACTCTGCTCCACAGCCTCTGTAGTAAGCTCTGGGCTGCAAGAACTTCACATGCAATCAGCACTCAGTACACGGTGGCTGTCTGAAGAACAGTGGTGCTAGAGAGCTGTTAGATGGATTCAGTCAAAGGAGGGAAAACAGGAGCCTACACATTAGTGGCTCTCTGCAGTCAGGGAGAAAAGGTGTGAAACAGCCATCCTTGTGGCCCAGCAGGCTGGTTCTGGAGCAAGGCTTTGGTGTTGGCTATACAGCCTGTTCAAAGATCTAATTTCTTATTGAAACAGAATGAAGTGTTTATTGCTGAGATTTGAAAAATTCTAGAAAATTATGCCCCTCTTTCCCTGCCTGAATTCAGGAACAACTGAAAGAGTTAGTGAGAGCTCAGAATTACTCATTAACAATCATACAACTGTTTGGGTTGGCAAAATGGATGGCAAAATGGAACATCCCATTTTGCCAACCCAAATCCAACTGAATCCCAAATACAACTGAGTCCCCACAAAGGCGTATACAAGAAACACTTGCAGCAGAGCCACAGCGATGGCTCTCCTCGGAGGCTGTCAGTTCTGAGACAGGAAGACATTCACCTGTTTTAAATTCACCATTAAGTAGGAGGAATATGGGTGAGGACAGGAGGGCTCAAGTTCTTACTCCAGGGAACCCCCCGCCCCCCCCCCGCCCCATGTGGAAGCAGGAGCCGTAGGAAATAAACACCCAACTGAACACTCACTTTATTAGGTTTTTGACAGTTGTTATGAAGTACTTAGCGTGATGTCTAGTAAATAATAATTGTGGCTTTAAAGTCATTAAGTTATCAATCTTCCTCATCATTTCTGCATAATAAGAGTTTACTTCATCTGGTGGTGTTAGCCATATTACCAATAAAAACACCATCTTCCTATCCAGAGTATAATCTGCTTCCTACTCCCTCAGAGTGGACTGGCTTGGACTTGTTGAGGGAGAATCAGATTATGCTACTCTAAAATACACATCTCTGGTATACGGATTATTTTGAGCTGGTTATTTCAAGAAAGAGTAGACACCAGAGAAACCCTGGAAACAGACTGGGCATTTCCCCTTTTGAAAGAGAAATTTCCATCCACATTTGAATCTCTTATTGTAAGCCTAATCTCCTCAGGAGCAGGAAGAAAAAAGACAAGGAAATCATAGCAGAATCTTGTCCACGGGAAGCTCATCTCCTTAAGCCTGTAGAACAAATCTTCCTAGGCTCTTCCTGGCCATCTCCCCACACCTGGCAGTCTTTCGAAATCTTCTAAGTATCTGAGGTTTACAGGTTAACTTACTTGGTTTCTCACAGATCAGTCTGTCTTTTATTACATCCCAACTAAGACCTATTTATTTTTTATTTATTTTTGGGGGGGTGAATCTTTTATTGATCTTTACAAAGAAGGCCATCCTTAGCATTCAAACAATGGAAAACAAAACAGGAAAACTAATGCTAGGTTTGAATAATGTAGTAAATAAGATAATAATAACCACATAATGAAGGCAAGGTGGCAGAAAATCACATTATTGATACATAAAGAGCACATATTCATTAATGATGAAAGTGTTTTAATATGAAAATGATAAAAACTGTCACAAGATTAATAGAAATGGGTAAGCCTTTTATTTTATTTTATTTTATTTTAATTGATGCTTTGTGTATTTCATACATCATTTTCCAATTCAGTTCAGGTGTATATCCCCTTCCCTTCACCCTGCCCCACCCCTACCCATCCCAGATCATGCATTCTGCCATAACTTTTCTGCATCTTTCTGGGTTTTTTTTGTTGTTGTTTTGTTTTCATTTTTTTTTTAACAATAAGTGATAATTTGTGAGTACAAGCATCCTTCATGTCAAACCAATTTGCGAGCAGTTGTGCCCAAACCCATACAGCTCATGGGTCCCACCATCCAGCAGGGGGGGGGCTTGTATGTTCAATCAAGTTGATCAAATGAGTGTCCAGTCTATATTTAATGCCAATTTAACGGCTGAGAAAGAAAATGCAGCTTTGCAGTGAGTAGGATGTACCAGAAAGTGCCAGCAGAAGGATGGAATCCTCTGGGCATTGAAGGGAAGAAATGTCTCAGATTGCTACAGACATCAGGCCCCTCTCTGGATCCTACTTGTAACAACGATTTTTAATGAATCCTAATGAAGCTTATCTTCTAGGTGCTGCAAAGGTTTTAATACAAGAGACTTTCTTAACTCCCCCCCATAGAATAAGGAGAAATATGATGATGATGAGGTCGTTCTCCAGCTGTAGATTGGAGCCAGCTGTTATAGAGGTATTCTCTTGTAAAATCGGTAAAACTGCCTTCTTTAATTGACTAATGGACATAGAAACTGTGAAAAGGATTATTCTCTATTCAGAACCAAATATAATGCTAAAGTCTCCTTAAGCTATGAACTTAAGCAAAATATATTAATACAGGAGCTCTGACATCAACAATGGATTACTCTACCAAGGAGATGTTGGCCAGGGGATCCAAGCCCCCACAAAAGGTAAAGGCTCCTTGCCTCCAAACCGGGATATCTGCAGGAAGAGAGGCGATAAGGCCCTGCTGTTGAAGACCTGATATAAACATGGGAAAGATGTATGGAGACCGCACTTGCAAGCATACGGATGGCCTCTGGAATGCCAGAGAGTGTTACCAAAGGCCACTAAACCAATAAAGCAAATATGGGTCTCCTTGAGTCAAGCAAAACCCCTCCATCAGCACCAGCTACACCTCATCTGCCTGGAAATACTGTGCAGCAGTGGCAGCCTTATGTCTGTATATCCCAAATCTAATTGGCTATTGGCTCTCTCCTTGGAGGAATAACCCACGGCTGATGCCACAAGCTTACATCTTCTAAGACCTATTTATTTTACCTCTCCCAAAATACATCAGGATTAACATTGTACCATTGTGTTTCCAAGCACAGGCCTAAGCAGCCTGGCAATACCTGCTCTTTCTTCCTGGGAAGAACTGGATTCCTTAAAAGACCACATGCAGGGTGGCACACACCTATAATCCCAGCACCAGAGAGCTAGAGGCAGAGGGATCAGAAATTCAGGGGCGGCCTGTGCTTCCAACTAGCCTGGAATGCCTGCCCTTACAAAAAAAAAAAAAAATACAAAACGTCACATGGAAAGAAGCAGAACACTCACACCTCACCTCTGAGCCCAGCCTCTGGCTCACTCAGAGAACGCATCCTGCATGAGACTCAGGCAGGACCACAGAACTGCTCCACTCCCACAGAGGAAAACAAATGGTCATCATTTAAGGTTTGGGGTTGGCTTGATAGGGAAAGAAAACTATTTCTTCAGTTCCCATAGGTTCTTACCTGTGTAGAAGGGAAAGGACTTTCATTCTGTTTCCTTTTGTGTTTTGAGACCATCTCAGCATGTAATCCAGGCTGGCTTTGAATTCGTCATTTTCCTGCCTTAGCCTATAGAATGCTGGAATTACAGGTGTGGGCCACCACTCCAGGCTTCCTTCAGTCTTTTGAGTCTGTAGAAATGGACAGGTTAACAGGAGAGGCTTGCAGGGTATCACATGACAGGATGCTGAGTATCCAATCGCCCAGTGAAGTTTACAAGCTTATGTACCCTCTTCATGGGAGAGGGGGAAGTGGGCCATGCATGCAATTTCAGAGGAAAAGTAAACAATTTTTAGGGGAAAGGAAGGGGACTGAAAATAGTCTGGGACCAAGTTTGGATGGACCTTGAGTGAGGTACCAACAGTTGTCATCTGTCCTTAAGTGAACCTTTCCTGTTTAAGAAACTTCCCTTAGATAGGGACACTTTAGAGAGAGCCATTCCATATATACGTGGGAGAATGAATAGTTCTCAAAGAGGTGGCTTTTGAGTTCCAGCTTCCACAAAGAATAATGCTTTAGAGACCAGATGAAGAAGAGTGACTTTGAGTCTCTAGCGGGGAACCTTATGGGAAGGCTAATAATAATAATAATAATAATAATAATGCAGATTAGCATAGACAGATTCAGTGGAAGAACACTTGCCCAGTATGCATGAGGCCTTGAGTTCAATCCCCAGTACCAAACACCAGTTTGTTTGTACAGGTTCTGCAGGTACCATCTAGGTCAGTTAGGGTGCTAACCTTGGTTCTCCTTAGTTGAAGTGGGGACAAAATATGTTTCATCTTTATCAATCATGTCTCAACATTGCATTCTTTGCTTCCCTGCATCTGGTGATTAGCTTCAACTGAACTGTCTTTCATATTTGGAGGGTATGCTGGATAGCTTTAGTGTCAGCTTCATATACCTGGGTTGAGGGAGCCTCAATTGGGGAATTTCCTTCATTGGCCTGTGGCCATGTCTGTGGGGTATTTTCTTGATTTTTGGGTGATGTGGGAGGGTCCAACCCACTGTGGGTGGTGTCAGCCCTGGGCAGGTTGTTCTGTATTATATAAGAAAGCAGGCTGGGCATGGGTTTGGGGAGAAGCCAGTAAGCAGTGTTACTCCATGGCCTGTGCTTCAGCTCCTGCCTCCAGGTTCCTGCCCTGAGTTGGGCCCCCTAAGTGATGAACTGTGACCTGGGAGATATAAGCCAAAGAAACCCTTTCCTCTCCAAGTTGATACTGGTTAAAGTGTTTTCTCACAGCAATTGAAAGCAAACTAGAACAGAAAAAAACCAGTGGGCTATTGCTGTGACAGACCTGACCTTGGTGTTTGGGGGAGGATTGCGGAAGTGTTTGGAACTTTGGGCTAGAAAAGTTATTGAGTGCTTAGAGTTTGTTGCTGTGGAGCTTGGGACAATTATGCTGAAAGACCTGTAGATGATGGAGGCCTGGCTTGTGAAGCTTCAAAGGGAAGCAGAGACCAACAGGGGCCTTTGTGTGATTTTTGAATTGAGAATCTATAGGTTCTGGTTAGTTGTGGCTGAAGAAGCTGTGGTTAAGAAGAGAACAGAACCTGAAGTACCTTTGTTGTACTGGGATAATTGATGCTGATTAGCTGGGGCTGAAAAATCAGCTGTAACAAGAGACCATCATCACTGTGGTGAAATCTTCTGGAAAGTGTTTCCTCAGGGTCAGCACACAGAAGCTGTGGTTCAGAGGACCACCAGCGGCTGGGCATGTTGGCGCACGCCTTTAATCCTAGCACTTGGGAGGCAGAGGCAGGCAGATCTTTGTGAGTTCAAGGCCAGCCTGGTCTACAGAGTGAGTTCCAGGACAGCTGGGGTTACAGAGAGACCCTGTCTCAAAATAAGAAAAAAAAAAAAAAAAAAAGACCAGAGGACCACCAGCTGGAAGCAGGACTTGGTGATGTGTAAGAGTCTCCTATATGGTTCTGGTGTCAAGGGGTCACAGAGAGCAGCTGAGGCTTGGCACTGTTAGAGGCTAGGGAAGGCCATTGGTGAAAGCATAGTCTTGGTTGCAGTGAAGAACCCAGGATTGCAGGGGTCATGAAGAGGAACTGAGGCTTTGCACTAGGAGAGGTCAGAAGAGCCTGTTGGTGAAGGTGTAGCCTCAGCTTCAGTGGAGACTCCAGCTGTTTGGAGATTACAGGACCATGGGACGACCACCAAGAGCAGCAGAGGGTGTGGAATGGAGCCGCCTGGGTCTGCGAGATGAGCTGTGTGTGGAATGGAGCCGGCCTGGGCCTGCGAGATGAGCTGGGTGTGGAATGGAGCCGGCCTGGGCCTGCGAGATGAGCTGGGGACCGCAGAGTCAGAGAAGTGGAGCTGCCGAAACCTTTGGAACCCAAAAAATTGTGAGTGAATTCCAGATCTCAAACCTTGAGCTACTTTGCTGGACTTAGGTTTTGCTTAGGTGTGACAGATTCTTTCCTTTGAAATAAAACAGTACTTGCTTTGGATTTTACAGAAGCCCACATTTAAGAGACTTTTAAAAGAGACTGTATTTTTTAAGAACTATGGGGCTTTTTAAAAATTCTTTTATTTAGGGGCTGGAGAGATGGCCTAGCGGTTAAGAGCGCCGACTGCTCTTGCAGAGGACCCGGGTTCGATCCCCAGCACCTACATGGCGGCTGAGAACCGTCTGAAACTCCAATTCCAGGAGAACCCCAGCTCCAGGGGAATCCGACACCCACTTCTGACCTCCGCGGCATTGCACGACACGGGTGCACAGACTTGCATGCAGACAGTACATTCGTACACATACAGAAATAAATAAAAATTAATAAAAAAAAAATTCTTTTATTTATTATTTTCTTATGTGTATGAATGTACTGTCTGCATGTAGGTTGGTGCACCCATGTCATGCAGTAAGTGCTGCGGAGATCAGAAGAGGGTGTTGGATTCCCCTGGAACTGGAGTTAAAGACGGTTCTTAGCCACCATGTGGGTGCTGGGGATCAAACCCAGGTCCTCTGCAAGAGCAGTTAGTGCTCTTAACTACTGAGCCATCTCTCCAGCCCAGAACTGTGGGGCTTTTAAGGTGGTACTGTCTTATGTTGTGATATCAATGTTATCATTTCTTGGGGGGCAAGAAATGGAAAGGTTTTGGTTTAATAGTGATGTGTTTTGTGTGTCAAGTTGATAAGGGGGTGAGTAGTGCTGGATAGCTTTAGTGTCAACTTGACACACCTGGGTTGAGGGAGCCTCAGTTGGGGAATTGTCTCTTTTGGACTGGCCTGTGGCCATGTCTGTGGGGTATTCTTTTGATTGCTGAGTGATGTGGGAGGGGCCCAGCTCACTTTGAGCAGTGCCACCCCTGGGCGGGTTGTTGTGTACCTTAGAAGAGGGCAGGCTGTTCTATACCGTATAAGAGGGCAGGCTGGGCATGGGCCAGGGGAGCAAGCCAGTAAGCAGTGTTCCTCCATGGCCTGTGCTTCAGCTCCTGCCTCCAGGTTCCTGCCCTGAGTTCCTATCTTGGGCTCCCTAAGTGATGAACTGTGACCAGATGTTAGATGAATGAACCCTTTCTTCCTCAAGTTGGTTTCGGTCAGAACATTTTGCACAGTAATTGAAAGCAGACTAGAAAAAAAAAAAGCTGGGCGTGGTGGCACACGCCTTTAATCCTAGCACTTGTGAGGCAGAGGCAGTCGGATCTTTGTGAGTTTGAGGCCAGCCTGGTCTACAAAGCAAGTTCCAGAACAGCTGGGGCCACAGGGAGAGCCTGTCTCAAAAAAACAAAAAAACAAAAAAACAAAAAAAAGAAAGAAAGAAAGAAAGAAAGCAGACCAGAACAGAGGGGCACATTCTGATCTCCCATAATTTGTTATTCAGCAATACAATAGCTCCTGGAAGACATCTGAAACTAAGGATAGTGCCAAACATTTTCCACGTATTTTTTCCCTGTACATGAATCGGTATGATAAAGTTTAATTTATAAAATGGGCATCATAAGAAATTAACAATAACAGTTCCATAGGACATTGTAACATATATTTGTTAATATGGTCCTTCTTGTGAAGTGAGATGGCCCAGTGCCTACATGAGATGAGTGTAAACTGTGATATATGGGGTGCCTTAGGCTGCCATGGGCCTTCTGAGATGCCAGCAGGGCATCAATTGCTACAGGTCATCCTGCGTGCATTTTTTTTTTCTATTTAGTAAAAAACATTTATCTTCTTGCTTCAAGGAAACACATTACAACTTCTGTTCGGCAGATTTAAACTACCTGTATCACTAGTCTTGTACTTTGGAGCCATGACTAAGTAAATTAAGGATTGCTTGAGCACAAACACTCTGATACTGCAAAAGTGACAGTTTCATAATCAAGATTACTACTAAGTGTCCAAGGGATATGTGGCATATATGATGTGGATACACTGGGCACAAAAGTCAATCAATTCCCAGGCTGAATGAGGGCATGAGATCTTGCTATGCTACTCACAATGGCATACAATGTGAAATATAAACTGTTCATTTCTGGAATTCTCCATTTAATATTTTCTTTTTTTTTAAATTTTTATTTATTTCTGTATGTGTATGAATGTACTGTCTGCATGCAGGTCTGTGCACCCGTGTTGTGCAATGCCGCGGAGGTCAGAAGAAGGTTTTGGATTCCCCTGGAACTGGAGTTCTCCTGGAATTGGAGTTTCAGACGGTTCTCGGCCACCATGTGGGTGCTGGGGATCGAACCCGGGTCCTCTGTAAGAGCGGTCAGCGCTCTTAACCACTAGGCCATCTCTCCAGCCCCTCCATTTAATATTTTCAAACTGTGGTTGAATGCAAGTAACTGAAAGTTTATGAAATGAAACCACAGATGCTGGGGAGAGGGGCGGGGCAGAATAGTCTAGTGAAGAGTGGATCACAGATCGGTCCTGGCCCATGGAGCGGGGAAGGCGGAGTGATTCTGCCAGTAGTTGGCTGCTTCCCACTGGCTCGTGAACATGTTTAAAATTTATTTTATTTTATTTTATTTTATTTTATTTATTTTTGTATGTGTATGAATGTACATGTTGTGCAATGTGGCAGAGGTCAGAAGAGGGAGTCGGATTCCCCTGGAACTGGAATTAAAGATGGTTTTCAGCTGCCATGTAGGTGCTGGGGATCGAACCTGGGTCCTCTGCAAGAGCAGTCGGTGCTCTTAACCACTGCTAGGCCATCTCTTCAGCTCCATGTTTAAAATTTTTATCGCTGGGCATGGTGGCACATGCCTTTAATCCTAGACCTCAGGAGACAGAGGCAGAGGCAGGCAGATCTTTGTGAGTACAAGGCCAGCCTGGTCTACAGAGTGAGTTCCAGGACAGCTGGGGTTACAGAGAGAACTCGTCTCAAAAAGAACAAAAAAATTTTTTTTTCTATTTTTATTTTATATGTACAAGTGTTTTGCCTGCATGTATATAAATGTCACACAGTGTCCACAGAGGTCAGAAGAGGGCATCAGATCCCCTGGGACCAGTTGGTTGTCAGTCACCAGGTAGGTGCTGGGAACAGAACTGGGCCCTCTGTAAGAGCGACCAGTGCACTTAACTGCTGAGCGTCTCCAGCCCCATGAATATGGTTTTGTTTTTTTACTTTGAACTGTAGACAAAGCAGTAAGACTTCTTCATTCAGTTGTTTTAGCCCCTGTCAATTCGCATAAACCAACTCCTGGCCAGCCAGGAAGAACCTGCATGAATGTAGTGGAGGAGTGGTCAGTCACCTCAGGGACCCTTCCACCTTAGCTAATCTCTTTCCTCCTACAGTGCTTTGCTCCCTAAGGCCTGTCTGAGGAGGTCCTGCCCATGGCCATCTTTGACAGCTCCTATACCATAGCCAGCAAGCAAAGGGGGCCTGAAGACACACATTCTTTCCGAGTTTGCGTGGAGTTTCCTTTTCCATCTGGGAGGTGCTGCCAGATGAAAGAACATCCCCACCCATCCACAGCCACATGCGCCCGCCTGCCTGCCTGCCTGCCTGCCTGCTCCCTGTTGCCAAGGTGTGACTGATGATCATTCTGGAAAGACTGCAAGATAGGGCAGGCATCTGGCCAGGGCTGGGACAAGGTGGCTATGGGCAGTGGAGACTAGAAAGAGACAGGTAGCCTTCAGGATGAAGTGGGGAGTGAGCCACCTCCAAGTGCCCAGACACATTGGCTGCAGGTGGGCAGCTCAGTAAATGATCTTGCAATGATTTAAGCCTATAGGGATGCCCTGGGACTTGAAGAGTTTGAAAGTGCCAACCTCCTGACTTCAGCAAACCTAAACTATGGCTGAGGCTAGGGAGCCATTTTAAGCTCAAGCTTCCCTGGGATCATTATCACGTGGTTGGCTATTGGTAGAGAAAGAATAACTATATTCTACTAGTTCAAATGTACAGAGAGGCATTGTGGATGTGTGACCAGAAATGTCCATTACGAGCTCTGTGTCTTTAAACTTGCTTGGCTTCAATTTCAACACCAATAAACTAGAATTAAGCCAGGTGTGGTGGTACACGCCTTTAATCCCAGCACTCGGGAGGCAGAGGCAAGTGGATCTCTGTGGGTTCAAGGCCAGCCTGGTCTACATAACAAGCTCCAGGCCAGCTGGGACTACAGGGGAGACCCCCGACTCAAAAAGACCAAAAAAAAAAATAGTGCTATTCAATTCTGGCTCCCAAAAGACCATCAGATAAGCAGCTGGTGGATGCAGCAAATCTGGGTTGGTACCTTGCTGAAGTGCCACAGCTTTCCGACACCTCGCTAGGGGAGGGTTTATAGGATATTTACAAGGTTTGAAGGGTCTGGATTAAAGCAGATCTTTCAGGAGGAAGGCTTGAATAGGATTAGATAGATGGTTGACAGACATTGCAAGGTGAAGATTGCCCAGACTTGGAGAGCTGACAAGGCTAATGGAATACTTTCAGGGAAGTAACAATAAAGGTGATTTACAGCTTCATCTTTGTGGGCAAGCTTCCCAGAACCAACTGTGTGGGTGAAGACAGTTTGGGCTCAAGTTCTCTAAATTCACCTTCAGCGTGTTGTGGAGATAAAGTGAGATAGTGGATGCAACGTTTTGAGTCCAGCGGTGCATAGTAAATGCTCTGCGACTGTTACCTTCATATTGTTGCTCTCTTATCCAAATTTCTTCTCTTGCCAGTTTCCTATGGAGAAAACACCTCAAGAATTATTTTCCCACCACATAAGGCATTATCTCTTTTAAGAATGCAGACAGCTGGGGCTACAGGGAGACCCTGTCTCGAAAAGACAAAAAAAAAAAAAAAAAAAAAAAAGAATGCAAACACATGCAGGAAAAATAGCCTAATTAAATGGTGAACACATTTATACCTCAGCATGGTATTGTTTATAAAATCCCAAATGGCGAGAGTCTAGAAGCTTAGAATACAAGCCTTCATAAGCCCTTAGGAAAGACGCACCAGTGGTCCTTATGCTGTCCTGAAGAACAGCTTTGGCCACGCCCACTTCCAGGCAAGACAGAGTAACACGGCCAGACCCAGAGCCTCTGACTCTCAACCTGGTGGTGGCGCTGCTCTGACTCACTGAGACATCCTCAAGCCCTTGACATTTAGATGTCTCTGGTCACAGAAGGGAGCTAGGGACATGACAGTGGCAGAACGGATGCTGTATTCTCTCTAGAGAAGAAATCAAATTTGTTCTTTAAATCACACACTGTCAAAGAAGCTCTATAGGCTAGGGTGGTAATAAACTGCCTCAGTTTCCCCCACACTACCTGTGATGAGTCATCTCTTCTGAATTTTCTATACTTCACAGGCTGGCTCTAAATCCAGCATGATCTCCACCCTGTCTGTATCTTACAGTCAGCGGGAGACTTTCAAACGATACTGAAGCTTTGAGACCATGCCACATGTGACCAACTTTATCAGAAGCTCAAGGTAGGCCCAGGTGCTACTTGTTTTCAAAATTACCAGATGATCCCAACGCGCAGCCAGCTGACACCCTCTGTTCTGTATTAGTTCTTGCCAAACCTCCTGAAAGGAATTGTTAACACAGATCTGGGGCCTCCCACTCTGGTGGAGTAGGTCTAGGCTGAGGTTTAGGAATGAGCATGTCTGTGGTATGACCAAGGTGACTCAGAGGTTACGTATTAGCATTCTAGAACTGTCACAGCACCAGAGATGGCAGGGCTTCAGCATCGGAACTTTATGTCTCCCGGTTCTCTTTGGCAATCATGATCACATGGTCTTCCCTTCGCACATTGCTTTCCCTACAGGGACACCAGACAGGTTGGACTAGGAATCACACCAATGACCTCATTGTAGTAATAATTACATTTTTAAAGGTCCCGTCTCCTAATACAGTCACATAGAGTACTATCACCATCCTGAAAACAAGGAATTTTAAAGAAAGACACTTGCACTATTGGACTATTAACATAATGGACTCCAAAGAATTAAAATTCCCCCAGGAATCTCATGCAGGGAGAAGGAAAAGACTGAAGCCTGGTGCCCGCCAGAGGAGGAACTTGTCTCACAAGAAGAGACTTCACGAAGTTCTGACAACTTAATGCTTTGCAGGCTAGAGCCACTACGACGATGGGTCAGAGATGGGCAAGACCACATCTTTTTCACAAGCCTTTTGCCCTCTGTTTAGACATAAACCTCACATTAGTACCCCAAAGATAAGCTTGGGGGTATTCACTGGACCCATTTATTTGCTCCTCTTTCCAACGTGGCCACATGGAATAAGTTCCCTTCCTCTGCTTTTCACCATCGCTTGTCTATTTAATCCGTCTATTGAGGACAGGTGGCTGAGGCTAGTTGGCATATGGGGACTGCTAGAGTCCAAGCTCTGACCCTAAAAACTCCAGTGACAGCACTAGGGGTTAGGACACCAGCATATGAGCTTTGCAGAGACATAATTCAGTCCCTAACATGTAACCTGCCACATATGTGGACCTTGCCATATCGGAGGCAGATGATCCAAGACCTAATGTGGGCTCAACAGGTAATGGTCACCTGTAAGGAGGATGAGCTCTTCTGAATTTAAATGTATTTCCTTGAATTAGTGAAGCCTTGAGTTCTGTGTCCCCCAGAGGCAAGAAGGGAGTGGCAGACAGAGGTCAGAGAAGTAGCCAGAAGCTGGGGTTATGTCAGTGTGAGGACTTTAGACAAGAAGCACACGAGGTTTCTGTTTCTCATTTGACTGAATATCCCAAGGTGTGGGAGCTAGTTGAATTTCTATTACTGTGCTAAAAACATTGACCAATACCAACTTGAGGAGGAAAGGGTTTATTTGGATTACAGCTCACAGTCCATCAAGGGAAGCCAAGGCAGGAACTAGGGGCAGGAACCGGAGGACACACCATGGAAGTAAGCTGAAGCTGCTTACTACTCAATTGCTCTTCTAACCTATGCTCAGCCTGCTTTCCCATACCACAGGACCACCCGCCCAGGGGTGGTACCACCCACTGGGCGGGGCCTTTCCACATCACTCAACAATCAAGAAAATACCTCACAGACATGACCATAGGCCAGTCTAATGGAGGAAATTCCTTAGTCGAGGTTCCTTCTCTCAGCTGTGTCAAGCTGACAGCTGAAGCTGTTCACTGGAGAGCTCTTCCTGGTTTCAAGATCTTTCTTAGCCTTTATTGGCCAACTCAGATGTCTGATGCAGGATGACTGTATTTTCCTTTGCTCACTTCATACATATACATAGTATGTCTATTTTTTTGTTTTATTGTAGAAAGAACATTGAATGAAAGATCTATTCTCATAACAAACGTGTGTGTACCAGTGCACTATGGCTGATTACCATTACAGGGTCTTATGTCAGATCTCTAGGGATTATTCACCTTGAGGAGGGAAACCTATGTCTGCTGATTAGTGATGGAGCTCCCCAGTTTCTATCCCCCAGCATCTGGCAACTGCCATTCCATTCTTGGAGTCTATGAATCTGACTACTTAGACATCTCATGTCAATGTAGCCATGCATTTGTCACTCTGTGTCTGGTCAGCTTCACTTATCATACTGTCCACAGTGTTTATCTGTGTCACTACTTATGGCAGGCCTTCATTCTTTTTATGGTTGTATAGTATTCCATAGCCTATACATACCATATTTTAAATCAATTTATCCATTGGTAGACATTCAGGTTGCTGTCATATCTTGGCTATATGATAGCATCAAAGGCATAGGCAACAAAACCCAAAAGAAGCAAGTATGATTCCATTAAATCAAAAGGCTTCTGCACAACAAAGGAGGCAATCAGTAGAGTCAAAAAGAAACCTACGAATGGGAGAAAATACAGTCCTTAAAGGACTGGTTCTAGAGCCTTCCCTTCCAAGCCCCCACAGACATAAAAATCCACAGATGCTCATGTTCATTATATGAAATGGTCCAGGAGCTGAAGAGATGAGTTGGCTCAGCGGTTATGAGCACTATCTGAAAACTCAAAATGAGCCTACCACCTGACCCAGTCATACCACTCCTGGGTATATACCCACAAGACTCATCCTACCACAAAGATACATGCACATCCATGTTTATTGCAGCTCTCTTCACAATAGCAAACAGCTGGAACCAATGCAAATGCCCCTCAACTGACAAGTGTATAGAGAAAATGTGGTACATCTACACAATGGAGTACTACTCAGTGGTAAAGAAAGATGACATGATGAACTTTGCAGGTAAATGGGTGGAACTCGAAGCCATTATGCTAAGTGAAGTAACACAGTCCCAGAAAAACAAGCGGCGAATGGTCTCCCTCATTTGTGGGTGCTAACACCAAATCCCCAGATGAAAGGCAAGCTAAACAACATTATTGTTATATTTCTGTTTATCTGAAAGCAACTATGTTGTTATAATGTAAATCTCTTAACAGGCTCTAGAATTGATCCACCACTTACTCTCAGACTCTGTAATTACCATATATGAGTGGAAAGTATATATACATATTTTAGAGTAATATAAAAGTAAAGGAGGAGAATGTGAATTCCTAAACATACAAAAAAAGACTGAGAGAATGGGCTGGAGAGGTGGCCTAGTGGTTCAGAGCACCGACTGCTCTTGCAGAGGACCCGGGTTCGATCCCCAGCACCCACATGCCAGCTAAGAACTGTCTTTAACTCCAGTTCCAGGGGAATCCGACACTCTATTCTGACCTCTGCAGCATTGCAGGACATGGGTGCACCTACTTACATGGAGACAGTATATTCATACACATAAAATAATAAATAAAAATTTAAAAAAAAGACTGAGAGAAAGATGCAGGATAGTTATGGCAGAGTGCTTGATCTGGGGTGGAGTGAGGGGAAGGGAAAGGGGAATATATCTAAGCTAAACTGAGAAATGATGTCTGAAATACACAAAACATCAATAAAAGCATAAAAAATAAAATTGAACGATAAAGAAAAAAAAAGCATTATCTGCTCTTGCAAAGGACCTGAGTTCAAGTCCCAGTACCCACACAGTGGCTAGCAGCCATCTGTAACTCCAGTTCCAAGGGATCCATTGCCCTCTTCTGATCTCCTTGGACACTGCACAACACAGGTGTGCCTTCCTGCATGCAGGCAATACTCATACACATAAATAAAAACTTGTACAAACACTATGGAAAGCAGTATGGAGAACCCTTAAAAGACTCAAAATGAGCCTACCACCTGACCAAGCATACCACTTCTGGGAATATATCCATCAGACTCTTCCTACCACAGAGATACATGCACAGCCATGTTTATTGCAGCTCTCTTCACAATAGCAAAGAACTGGAACCAACCCAAGTGCCCCTCAACTGAAGAGTGGATAGAGAAAATGTGGTACATCTACACAATGGAGTTCTATGCAGCAGTAAAGAAAGATGACATCATGAAATTTGCAGGTAAATGGATGGAACTGGAAGAAATTATCTTAAGTGAATTAACACAGTCCCAGAAAATCAAACGACAAATTGTATCCCTCATCTGTGGATGCTAGTACCAAGTACCTAGTTGTAAGACAAACTGAGCAACGTTAATGTTATATTCCTCATTATCTAAAGACAACTGTGCTCTTGCATTGTGAATCTCTAAACAGGTTCTAGAGCGGACCTAACATTTATTTTCAGACCTCGGGTTTTTGGTATATGATTGTGATGGTTAATCCTGGGTGTCAACTTGACTGGACTAAGGAACAAATAAGAGAAAAAGGGTCTTCTGATTGGACCACCTCAACCCGGATGGCCCACCCCAAATGTGGGCATTACCTTCTGCCGGCAGGCAGTATTTAAGGCCAAGGCAGTGGAAGCTGGTCCCTTTTCTCCTGCGGCTTGCCTCTCTCATCTGGTGAGTTTGTCTTGCTGCTGTGATCAACCTTTCGGATCCCAGCGTGTACTGAGACCAGCAGATCTCCTGGAATCCATTCGGGCCTTCAGCACTAGACTGGGACTACTGAGACATCCAGCCTTGCGGACTGAGCAGTTCCCTGGATTCTCGGCCTTTCCAGTGTGGTGCAGCTACTGTTGGACTCCTTGAACTCTGTCACATGAGCAAATCAATAAATTGTATATAGCTATATATTCGTCGTGTTGCTTCTGTTTCTTTAGAGAACCCTGACCAATACAATGATGGAGGGTATGTGTGCATCTTTTAGAGTAATATGGGATTTTAATATAGGTATAATAGGCTGGTGCAACTTAGCTTTTCTGGGTGCTTAAGGACCATACTTAACGCCCATACCAATTTGGCCAAGGGAACTAAGGGATAACTTTGTTCCTTGCCCTCAGAGGTCAACCAAGTCTTAGGGGATTATGCATGGGGACATCTCTTGAAATGTCCTACAGATGTGGGTCACCAGTGTTCCTGTTCAGGGAGGTCTTTGAAAGCCACTAACGGGACTTCAGCCAGTGTCCAGTCTATAAAGAGGAAAGTCTGCTCATGCTTCAGAAAAGGAAGCCTGGTCTAGTAAGACCTGATTTTGTCCTCGAGTGGATGGAACTGTTAAATGAAAAGCTGAAAGAAGCAAGGCACTCCCCCCTCCCCCCCCAAAAAAAAACCCTCGAGAGACACCTGAGGACCAGATCTTCAACTGACCTTGAGAAAACAAAAACCTTCTTTAATCTGGGCTGTGTGGCCTTAAGCATCCAAAAGGAAAGTACAACCAGATATAAATAATCAGTAAGACTAGAGAAACTGTACTGCAGGCATAACACTTGAGAGCTTAGTAAAAAAGACAAAAAGAAAAAAGAGTACTGTTTGGCAGGTCTTCAATTCTTACTGGCAAGTGCATCTACCCTGTGGCTGCCACTGCTCTTGGCATTCCTCAAAGGCATGAGACACGGCTTTTTAACCTTTCAATATGGACTGAAGACTTATGTCTCTTCAAGAATCCTCCAATCCTTCAGTGCCCGATGGGGATGCCAGATGAGATACCCAGCTTGTGGACTAAACACCTAAGGGTATGTCAACCTTGTCAGAATATAGACTGCCATTGTTGGACTACCTGGGCTGTATCATAGAGGCCAGTACAGGGGGATCAAGACAGGACGAGTGCTTACTGGACTTCATTTGGGGGACCATGGGAGGGAAAGACCCCAATGTGGAGCAAAAATGCAGGATTAATGGTTGTTTGGGATTGCCAAGGAGGAACTTTGAGCACTTCCTTAAAGAAAACATGACATCTTTGGGGGGTAAAAAAACCCTCCAATTCAAGTGATATGTGTATGTGTGTATGTATATATTTATGTATATATATATATAACTATGTATATATATATATATGCATATATACTGTAGCATTACAAGTTGGAGAGAACAACAAAAGAACTGAAAAAAAGACTGAGAGAAAGATGCAGGACAGTTATGGCAGAATGCATGATCTGGGGTAGGGTGGAGTTGGGGGAAGGGAAAGGGGAATATGCCTGAACCGAATTGAAAAATGATGTCTGAAATACACAAAATATCAATAAAAATAAATAAAAAATATTTTTTAAATGGTCCAGTAGTTTCATTTCTAATTTTTCAGTTTCTAATTCTTTTTTCCTTGAAAACATTTTCAACTGCCTGGAACTTACTTGTAGAAAAAAAAGAGTCTCTTGGGGGAGGGGGGAAAAAGAGTCTCGGGCTTGCTATCTCTGCAGTGGTGGCTTCGGGGGTCACATGAAGAAAATCATTCCCAGCACTAAGGGGCTCTGCAGAGTCAAAGCTAAGGCTGGACTGCTGGGCTTCTGCAGCATCCACAAGTACCTACAAGGAATGCAGCTTGTCTGGAATTGGCTGTTTCAAAGCCTCTGTCTGGGCCTCTCTCTGTTTGGGAAATGGCTGGCCAGGGCCTCAGCATCACCAACAATCTATGCAAAGGACAATCCCAAAGCTAGGAAAGTTAAGGCCTGAGAATCGGGCTGATTCTTGCATAGCCTAGAAGAAACCCCTTTAATTAGTTGCTGTGCCCAACTCCTTGGAACTTTTCCATGAAGGGAAAAAACAAACAAACAACAACAACAACAACAAAAACTAAAGAAAACTTTAAGCTTACATTCCAAAGGGAAAAATGTAAGGTAAATCAAGTTGTAGCTTAAAGGGAAAAAACCAGATTTCCAGTGTTTTTAAGATATGTGCGGTTCAGGGCTGGAGAGATTGCCTAGTGGTTAAGAGCATCGACGGCTCTTGCAGAGGACCCAGGTTCGATCCCCAGCACCCACATGGTGGCTGAGAACCGTCTTTAACTCCAGTTCCAGGGGGAATCTGACACCCTCTTCTGACCTCTGCAGCATTGCATGACACGGGTGCACAAACCTTCATGCAGATAGTACATTCATACACATTAAAAAAAAATTAAAAAATTAAAAAAAGATATGTGTAGTTCAGAGAGTCTGGCTTCCATCCACTGTGGAAATGAATTCTGAGCAAATATGACTTTTGCAAATGTAAAATAGTACAGTATAAAAAATTGCCTTGCTCTGTAAGGAAGTCATGTGCAAACTCCACCCACTCTGTGATGTTCTTCACCCACCAGGTCAGGATTATGATATTTAGAGGTGTCTGAAATGTTCTCAGTTTACTGTTTATTGCTATTCTAATATCAACTATTATTCAATTTGAAAGATTTTATAAATTCTAGAAAAATATCATTCCAGTGATGATGTTCTCAAAACTTAGGCTGAAAAATAGAACTATAAATAAAAAATGCCCCAGTAGGGGCTGGAGAGATGGCTCAGGGGTTAAGAGCACTTGCTGTTTTTCCAGAGTTTGATTCCCAGCATCCATATAGTGCTTAACAACTGTCCACAACTCCTGTTCCAGGGGATCCAACACCCTCCTCTGGCTTCTGTGGGCACTGCATGCCTGGGGTGCACTTCTATACATGCAGTCAATACACTCATACACATAAAAATAAAAAAATGTTTTAATATCAGAGTAAAATTTAGATAAAAGAAAATGCTCTGAATAAGGCAAATTAATACTGTACAGCACTGATTTAGGAGAGAGTCCTATGAGAGAGATTAAAAAGTGTTTAAAACTGTCAAAGCAACACTAAACAAAAAAAAAAAAATGTTGTGGTGCATACCGTTTATCCCAGCACTCAGGAGGCAGAGGCCAGCAATCTCTGTTCAAGGCCAGCCTGGTCTATATAGTGAGTTCCAGGACAGCTGAGGCTTCAAGGAGATTCTGTCTCAAAAAGACCAAAACAACAAAAAAAGTGCTCTTTGGAGTTTTTGCTCGTTTTTTTTCCTGCACACTTAAAACTGTTCCATGAAGAGATAAAGAATGCTGAGGTAGTGTGAAAAACCAGATATTTGTGAGTGTATGTGTATAACTGCAGGCTATATAACAAAAAACACAGTCCCCAGCAGAAGAAACCTCCCTTTGGGTTATTGATCAGGGTAGTCCAAGAAATTCCCAGAATAACACAGGCTATGGCCACAGCCCTCAATTTCCTCCCAGAACTCGAAGGTAAGACCTTATTGGTGAAGACAGGACATATTTAGACACAGGACTTGGAGCCGTTGAGCTGGAACTAACGTGGAAGCCTCCTCCATGAAGACTGGCTCTCATAGTATTAGAGGATACTATACAAGCTGCCAAGGGAGAAACCAATCAATGGTCTCACCTAGCAGTGAAGCCTAATAAACAGCGACTGGCCCAGAAAGCTATCTCTATTGGTGCAGTAGTGGCACTCTAACTTTGAAGGTAATAAACAGCTGTCTAATTGGACTTAAGGCTTGCTCAATGGGAGGAGATTCATGTGTAGTACTGTAAACATATCCAAACACACATGGCTGGAGAGGCCATAGATACTAGAAGAAAGCCTGCTATTACAGAGTTCCACAACTGGTCAAATGCAGATAACAAGTGTCAGTGAGATGCCCAACCCTAAGGGACACATCTACAGTGGAACCTCTATATCCAAGGCTCCGGAAACATAGTGGGACAGGCGGCAGAAAGATGATTAATGCATCTCTCAACTCACACTGGCAAAGCTGCTTCATGTAGCAGATGATGGTTAACCCAGAAAGCCATAAGTGGCCTAAGAACAGGGAATAAGAGACTGCAGAATGCTTATCCCCGGGTAGGACACCCATATCAAACCTCTGTCACCTGGAGCTCAGGGACCATTGTGGATATGGGGAGAGAAACACTGTAAGAGCTGGAGGAGAGGATTTTCCAAGTGACTGGGACGTTGCTCATGTGAATGTCCAGCAATGGTAACATCATGCCCGAGAACCAGGCAGGCTCAGATCAGACAAACCCAACACAGATGTGGATAGGAAGCTCCAAACTCAGTTAAGAAACTTGGCAAATGACGACTACTGGGAGAGGAAGAGCTGGTTTTCTTTAAGGGAATGACACTAGATAGATTGACTAGGCTCCAGCAGATGGTCTCACACAGAGGGACATTTGGGGACACAAACTTGGCTCGATAGGCCTTAACATATATGACAGAATGCATGAAATCTGGTGGAGAGTGCAGAGAGAGGAGGGGGTGTAAATGTGACCAAGATATAGTGTATGAAATTCGTAAAAATTTTCAATTAAAAAAACCTCCAGGAAGAAAAGCCTAGCCTCTTTTTTATGTAAATGGTGGCAGAGGAGACTGGCTATGTGTTAAGTTCTTGGGGAAACCCTGAATCATTCAATCAAGTTGAAACATGCTATTTGCAAGGCATAAAGATTAAGAACAAAAGAAGAATGATGAAGAGACCTTGGATCTGTTGCCAAAATAAGCATTTTCATTTGGTGACTCTCATGAGCACAACATATTCAGATGAATCAATTTTACCCTTTGCAGAGAAAGTTCCAAATTTCCTTCAGGTTGTTAAGTAAACACTGTATCTTAGCAACTCTCACCATACAATTTATCACACCAACAAACATATATGAAGGTGCTTAACAAAGTACTTAAATCACAGCAACTATAAGGTGATTCCTGCTTAAGAGGAATGGCAAGATTAGCATTGAGAAGTGGATGTTTCTTGTTGGTCTGCAGTAATGTTTGCCTTTGCTGACACGCATACTTTTGCTTAGGCAGAGAATTTAGCCTTTAAGTCCTTCTCTATGGTGGAAGCTTTGCCATTCCACAATCAGCCCCCCAATCTCCTACAGCCCTGGGGCCAACTGCGTCCTTTCTCCTATTGGCACTAGCCAACCTCCTGGTCATGAAACCTGGGCACGAACTCAGGACTATAAAAAAAAGGACATTATAACTCACCTTGCATTCTGACTTTAAGTCTTTCCCTACACAGCTAGTGGGAAACAGCTTCATACTTTTCTGGGGTTCCTGCAGTCTCCTCAGTGCCAAGATAATATATGGTGGGAACTAGGGGAGGAAGACCCCCCTGAGGTCTGGTCCTCACTGGTTGCTGCTGAGACGTGCTACCCCTCTCCCTATTCTCTCTTCATGCCCCCTAGCTTTTTCCTGTTTCTCTGACTTGCCTGGGATGTGGGACTCTGCGCCAGGCTCCCGGATCCTTTCTGCCCACATACAGCTGCTTGCTCTCTGGGCCTTTCTTTCCTTCTTGTTGACTGTGCTGCTGAGTCAGGCACCCTCATTTCTGCTTCTGAACTCACAATCTCTCCTTTCCTCCTCTTGATTCTTCCCTATGTGGACATCTCTGCCCTGTCTGGAAATGATAGACATTCTGTTCCTTTAGTTTCTGTCATAGTGTCCCAACTCTAGGGGATACTCTACTCAACTTTTAGAATCAGGAACAAAACCACTTCCAAATTATACCTGTTTTTTTTTTTCTTTTGCTAGGTTCCTTCCCCATGGCAGTGAGGGCAGAGCCTGATGGTATAGAAGGAATGGAAAGGGTTCGTACAGCAAGAAAAAGAAACTTTTCTTTCAAAATATTATCTGGCCATATGTTATATGATGTTATATAGCTGCCTTCTCTGTGTCTATAGATTCTGTGCCACAGATTCAACCAAGCACAGATCAAAGCCAGAGTTAAGCCCATGATCTGTATTTCTAGTACAACATCTGTACTTGACATGAACCAACTCTTTCTTGTCGCTATTCTTTAAACAATGATTTACAAAGCATTTACATTGTACTAAGTATTATATGTAATCTAGTGGTAGTTTATAGTATAGGGAGGATATGCACAGGTTCTATAAGGGCCTTGAGCATCTGTCACTTGGATATCCACACGGGCCCTGAAAGCAAGCTCCTATTGGTACTGAGGAACAACTGTATTGATCTGTAGGTCTTTTCTCCACTGGTATATTTTAAGCTGCCTGATAGCAGAGGTTGTTTCTCAGCAAGATGGAGTCTGAGAATATGTCCTCTGACAATCTTGGTGTGGCTCTCCCTGAAGGCTTGGCCAGTTTTGAGGAAAGATTGTGTCTATCCTAGGGGAGGCATACCTGTGGATAAGTCATAAGATTTCCCATCCCAGTCCTTTAGATCTATTATATTTGTGCTCACCTTGGAGGTACCGAATACCTCTGAACAAAAGTTCACAGACTGGATGGAATTTTAAAATTGTTTGTCATGAAATGGAAAGATTTTGGTCCAAATAATTAAAGAGAATAGGAGATATTAATAATCATATTACTACAAGGAGGGGGGAAACTCCCCTATTCCAAACTTCCACAATTCACCTAACAGCTACTCCCCAAGTGTAGGCACCGAAGGTATATCTAAAACAGTAATCGTGTTGTTTGTTGATGTTCTTAGATGAACTTGAAAGTTACCGAGCAGGTGAAAACTCTGAAAGAATGAGACTCAGTGTAGGTGAGCTTTGATGGGAAAAGGATGGAAATGGGGGAGGGAATGGCCAGAGTCTCCCAGGGGCAGCCAGGGTGAGAAATGAAACACGAGTCTCAGAACCCATTCTGAAGTTTGCCCTTTGCCAGGATCAGCCTGCTTCTGCAGAAAGGCAGTGTGGGAAGCTAACATGTTCTTCTCTGTGAGCTGTCCCATGAGACCGAGTCATTCCCTACTCAACTGGGCAGGGAGCCCAAGGCTGCGTATTAGCCCTGGCATGCAGTTCCCTGCGGTTTCTGTTCACCCCCATGGGCTGGAGTCTCAGGGTCCAGGCTGTGGCACATACCCGGGAGGAGAGACCATCTGTTCTTTGCTCAGGCCACCCAGTCTCCACACCATCCCACCCAGGGATGCAGATGTTCTCCAGCCCACTCATCGCTAAGCATTTTCAAGGTCATTAACATTTTCCTTCTAAATCTTCTAGTATTATTTATCTAAGGAGAGGATGATATGGAATCTTAACTTTACAGCTGGGCCTAGACAAGCTATTTGGGGGCCCAGTCTTCCATGCCTGCTGGGAATGGAAGACAGTGGGGTTGTGGTAAAATGCCCCTTCTACCTCCTATTAAGGGGCTCTGGGGTGTGTGGTAAGAACCACCTAGGAGACTCTGCCGGGATGTCTCAGCACAGGGTGAGCTTATACTCTTCTGGCTTTATAATAACGTTTAAGCAAGGCTGAGCCCTTGACTCTGCACTCTAAGCTTCTGCTTGGTCATTAACCTCAGTCACATTCTGAAGGTGCATGTAGACATGGGCAGCTGTATGAGGTGGACACCATCCTGTGAACTAGGTTAAATGCTGAGACTGGAATGCTGAGTCTATCCGGTGAGAGCATCTCTCCACTCTGCATCCCCATGTCTACCTCTGGGACTGCCACTCTTGTCAGTATTTATTTTACTGGAAAGAAACTGCATTCTGTCTGCAGCCTTTGGGTCCATCTTACCAAACTTTTTTTTTTTTTTTCTGTATGTGTATATGTACTGTCTGCATGCAAGTTTGTGTACCCGTGTCGTGCCATGCTGCGGAGGTCAGAAGAGGGTGTCGGATTCCCCTGGAACTGGAGTTCTCCTGGAATTGGAGTTTCAGACGGTTCTCAGCCGCCATGTGGGTGCTGGGGATCGAACCCGGGTCCTCTATAAGAGCGCTCGGTGCTCTTAACCGCTAGGCCATATCTCCAGCCCCCTTACCAAACTTTTTAATAATCCCAAGCAAGTCTCTGCTCCAGAACAGATAACTAGTGTTGTGACATGATGTAGAAGCTCTTGATGTTCATGGGTTGTTTTTCTTTTCGTTCTCCACTCCTTCAGGACATGTAGGGGTGCACTGTACAGAAGATTAGGAAGGAGAGGGAAAAGTCATCCTTACTGTCAGATGCTCATGTGCTTTTATGGAATAACTATTTCATGCCAGGACTAGACAGTACAGTGAATTCCTCAGAGGGGAGAGAGAGAGATAGAGAGAGAGAGCCAGAACAGGAATGCCGAAGGCTCTTTCTTCCCTCATGTCAGTAGCTTGGCTCCTTGGAGCAAAACAGCTCTGTCTGGGAGCTGTTAGAGGTCCCTCTGCCATCTCATTTTCCATACAGTGGAAGGCAACTGTCCTGATTAGCACCCTTGTTTAGACTTGGCTAAACTTAGCCACAAGAGCTCAGGTTGCTGCTAATGTTTTAGAATTTTCTAGGCTTTGGAGATGATCTGTGACTCCTTTAACCAATTTCAGAGTCTCACACTTGAGTGGAGCTTTGGGTTTTTTGTTTTTTTTTTTACTCATTAACTCTCATGTTCCTGATTGTTGTTGCAAATGGAATAACCCCTGACAAAAGACAAAATGACAAGTCTAGCTTAGAGATTTCATGGCTCTTACTGTACTAGTCCAGCTTTGGCAGAACCCATTCATTTTGTGTTAGCCATAGTGGTTTTTTTTTTTCATGTTTTTTTATATAATATATAATATATATATATATATATTTTTGTACAAGATATGATTACAAATCTAGACCTGTGTCCCCCCTCTAGCCCCCCACTTCCCTAAAGCTCGTGCACTGCCAAACATGTTTTTCATTCTTTATTTCTTCAGTCTTTCTCAAATTCTCGAAATAGAAGTTGACTGTTCGAGGCAGAAGTTCACTGTTTCAGTCAGTTCTTTGACGAAGTCTTTCTGTTGTTGTGTTTGTCGTCATCATCGACATTGTTTGTGTTCTTTCCAATATGGGCCCACTCTCAACTACTGGACCAAAGCTCAAAAACCCTGCACAAGAAATACTTACTAACTAGGTACACTGGGCGCTAGCATCCACAGATGAGGGATACCATTCATTGTTTATTTTTCTGGACTGGTGTTACTTCACTTAATATAATATCTTCTAGTTCCATCCATTACTGCAAAGTTCATGATGTTCTTTCTTTACTGCTGCATAGAACGCCATTGTATAGATGTACCACATTTTCTCTATCCACTCGTCATTGAGGGGCATTTGGTTGGTTCCAGCTCCTTGCTATGTGAAGAGAGCTGCAATAAACAGGGCTGTGCATGTATTCTGTGTAAGAGTGAGTCTTGTGGTACATGCCAGGAGTGGTATGTGCCTGGGAAAGGTGGCAAGTTCATTCAGTCGTCCAAGGATTCTCCACACTGCTTTCCATAGTGGCTGTACCAGTTTACATTCCCCACAGCGGATAAGTGTTCCCCTTTCCCGACAACCTCTCTAGCACTTGGTGTCATTTGTTTTCTTGATCCTAGCCAGTCTTATTGGAGTAAGATGATATCTTAAAGTGGTTTTGATTTGCATTTCCTTAATGATCAATGACGCTGAACACTTTAAAAAAATTTTTTTTTTATTAATTTTATTAGTTCTGTTTTAATTTTGAGTTTTATGCCTGGCATGAACTGTAAGTTCATGGGCCTGTCTGTGCAAGCTCTCGCGGTCAGAATAGGGTCTCGGATTCCCTGGAGCTGGAGTTTCTCGGGAATTGGATTTCAGACGGCTCTCGGCCGCCATGTGGGTGCTGGGGATCGAACCCAGGTCCCTCTGCAAGACAGTCAGCGCTCAAACCGCTAGGCATCTCTCCAGCCCCGACGCTGAACACTTTTAAAGATGTGTTTCTCCACATCTCAATTCCTCACTTGTGAATTCTCTGTTCGCTGCTTGCTCCATCTATTGAGTGGGTCATTTGTTTTCTTTCTTCTTTTTTTGAGCAGTTTATATTTCTGGAAACTCAAGTGCTTTTGTCAGATGCTTCTGCAGTGAAGGTTCCTCCACTCATGGGATTTCTCCTTTCACTTCCTTGATGTTTTCTTTTTGATGTACAGAACTTGAGTTATGAGGTCCCATTTGTCAGTGTCGACCTTAATATCTTGGCAGCCTGCTGTCTGTTTAGGAAGTCTTTTCCTATGCCTATGTTTTTGTAGTCGCTGCCAACTTTTTCTTCTATCCCCTTCAGAGTTTTGGGGGTTTCACGTTGAGGGTCTTAAATTCCATGGGGAGTGACTTTTCATACAGGGCAAGAGGTAGGGTTTAATTTCATTCTTCTACAAGTGGTGACCAGTTTTGCCAACACCACATGCTGAAGATGCTGTCCTTTTCTCCATTGTGTCTCTTGGCTCCCTTGTCAAATATGAGATGGCTGAAATTGTATGTGCTCAAGTTTGGATCTTCAAGTTTTGTTCCTTGGTCAACAGGTCTGTTTTGTGCCAGTAGACAGGCTGTTTTATGACTATAGCCCTGTAGTATATTTGAATCTGGATATAGAGATCTCCCCTGTATTGCTCTTTTCACTCAGGGTTGCTTTGGCTATTGGGGGTCTTTTTTTTTTCCTGAATTATAAGGACTTTTTTTTTTTCCAAGCCTGTGAAAGAAGCTCTGGGGATTTTAAATGGGATCATGTTGACCTGTATATTTAGTTGGGTAGAATGACATTTTACTTTTTTTTCCCAACCTGTGAAGACGCTCTTGGGGATTTTATTGGAATTGTGTTAATATTTACAAGAGTTTGGGTAGAATGGGACATTTAACTATTTAATTTTTCTCAATCCATGAGCATGGAGGTTTTTTCTATGGTTCTGATGACTCTGCAATTTCCTTTCTTTAAAGGTTAAATTTTTGTTGTAGACGATCTTGGTGTCTTGGTTAGGGTTGTTCCTAGGCATTTTTACTGCTTTTGAGGGATTTGTAGGGAGGAATCTCGGGAATTCCTTCCCAGTTGCTTGTTGTTGTAAAGAAAGTCTACTGATTTTTAGGTGATTTGTATCCTGCCACTTTGCAAGCGGTTAAATCATTCTAGGAGTTTCCTGGTTTGGAGTTTTAGCAATCCCTTAAGTAAACAATCATAGATCTCAGCAAATAGGGATAGCTTGACTTCCCTTTTCCAAGTAGACTCCTTTAAATTCCTTTTCCTTGCCTTGGCCCAGCAATGTTTCAAGCACTATTTGAAGAGGAGTGTGACAGGGGGCAACCTTGCGAGTTCCTACCTAAAGGAATGCTGTCAGTTCCCCCATAGGATGATAGGGCTGTGGGTTATCCGGTAAAGGGCCTTTGATTACAGGGGAAGATCCCTCCAAACCAATTCCCGAGGACTGAAGCATGAAGGGATGCGGGATTTTGTCAAGTCTTCCAGCATCAATTGAGATGATGGTGTGGTTTTTCTCTTTCAGTCTATTTATGTTTTGATGATGTTGTTATGTTTGATTTTCATATGTTGAACCATCCCTGCATCGCTGGTTGAATCCAAACTTGGTCATGATTTTATGATCTTCTTGATGTGGGTCTTAATGCAATTTGCCTGTACCTGTTTAGAATTTTGTCATCTGTGTTCATTAGGGAGAGGGTCCTATAGTTCTCCTTTTTTGGTTGTATCTATTGCCTGGTTTGGTAATAGAGTGATTCGCTTCATAGAAGGAATTGGGAAATTCCCTCTGTTTGTATCCTTCTAAACAATTTGAGTAAAATGGTTTGTAGTTTTTTGAAATGTTTTATAGAATTCTGCAGTGAAACCATTGGGGGCCTGCTTTTTTTTGTGGGAGGTTTCTTATTACATCTTCATTTATCTCTTCTTTTTGGGTCTGTTTGCTGTTGATCTCCTTCTTGGTTGCGCTTTGGTGTTCCCAGGTTCTCGATTTCCTTACCCTTCTCTAGGTTTTCACCTTTGATGTTTAGTTTTGAGTATTCCTGTATGATTTTTTGGATCTTTTTCATTGTCTGTTGTGATAGTTTCCTTTTTCATCACAGTTGATTGTTTGGGTTGTTCCTTCTTTGTTTTGGGTTACCGGGCTGGGTCTGCTCTCTTGTTTTTTCTTTCAAGAGCCAACTTTGGATCTCTTGTTTTTTTGTTTGGTTTTCTTTGTTTCTTTTCTTGATTTCTGCTCTGTTTTATGTTCTTTCTGTCTGTTGCGTGTCGGTTTCCTCTCTTGTTGCCTCTCGTGCTTTAGCTGCCGTTTAGCTCCTCCACTTGTGCTCTTTCTGTTTTTCATCTGTAGTCCCACCCGGGCTATAAACTTCCTCTTCTTGCCTGCTTTTTCTGTTTAATCCCAGGTTGGTTGTGTTGTATTATCGATGTCCATTCAGTTCTAGGAATGCTTTTTTTATTCTTTTTTTTTTATTTTTTTTTTTTTTTTTTTTTTTTTTTTTTTGCTTTTCGAGACAGGGTCTCCCTGTAGTCCCCAGCTGTCCTGGAACCACTGTGTAAGACCAGGCTGGCCTTGAACTAACAAAGCTTGCCTGCCTCTCCTCCCAAAAGTGTTGCTAGGATTAAAATGCTTGCGCCACCACACCCCGGCTTTTATTTCTTTCTTTATCTCTTCCTTCCCGTGACCATCCATTATTCAAGAGTGTGTGTTAGTCTCCATGTGTTCTTGTAGATCGTAGGGCTTATCCTGGTGTTGATATTGCAGCTTTATGCACTGTGTATGATAGAATGCTGAAATATGTTAATCTTTTTGTATTTGTGGAGGTTTCTTCTGTGTCCCAGTAAGTGGTCAATTTTTGGAGAATGTTCCATGGGGTGCTGAGTAGAAAGTGTATTCTCTGGTATTAGGGTGGAATGTTCGTAGATGTCCTGAGGTCCATTTGGTGTTACGTTCAGTTCAGATGTCTCTCTGTTATTTTTTGTCCTGTTGTCCTGTCCAAGGGCTCAGTGGGGTATTGAAGTCCCCTACTATGAGTGTAACTGGGTTAGTTTGTGAATTGGTCCTGGAGAATTGTCTTTATAAATTGTGGTGCACCAGATTTGGGGCTTAATATTCATAATTGTGAAATCTCTTGGTGAATTGTTCCTTTGATAAAAATGAACGTCTTCTTTGTCTCTTTCGGATTCTTTTACGTTGAAGATCTATTTGTGTGGATATAAAATAGCAACACCTGCTTTCTTTTTGGTACCATTGCTTGGAATATTTTTTCCATCCTTCACCTTAATCGGTGCGGCCCGTCCTTGAAGTTAAGTGTGTTTCTTGTAGACAGCATTGAGATGGGTTTTCCGTTTTGTAATCCAATCTCCCAGTCCATGTCTTTTGATGTGGGGAATTTAGTCCATTATATTTAAGGTTATGACTGTTAGGTTGTGTTGCTTCCTTTTGCCTATATCCATTTTCAATTTGGTTAGGTTTTCTACTTTCTGCAGTTATGCTTTTATTGATTTCTCTTTCTAGATGCCTGGGATGGTTGCTCCTTTCCTCTGTCTTTGAATTCTTCAAGTATTCTCTGAAGGTTGGTTTTCCCGACATGTATTGTTTTCATCTTGTTGTTATGTCATGAAGGTTTTTCTCTCTCCTTCAATCTATATCGACATTTTTGCTGGGTATAGTAACTGGGTTTGCATCTATTGTCCTTTAAACTGGGAATGCTTTGACCAGTCTTCTTGCTTTCATGTTTGCACTGAGAAGTCAGCTTGATTCTGTTGGGTTTCCCCTTATAGGTCACTGGTTTTTTTTTCTCTTGTGGCTTTAAGGATTTTGTCTTTGTTTTGGGTGTCTAGCATTTTGACTATGATGTGGGCGTGGAGAGTTTCTTTTCTTGTCTTGTCTGTTTGGAGTTCTATGTACTCTTTATGTATTGGTTTGTCTTTTTTAGTTGGGGAAATTTTCATCTATTACTCTGTTTGAAGATTCTGATCAATCCATTTCTTGGAATTCTTCTCCTTCCGGTATTCCTATAATGCAGAGGTTTAATCTTTTCATATGGTCCCACAGTTCCTGGTTGTTCCATTTTGGTATTTTAAATTTTTATAACTTTTTTGAGTGTTTTTTAGTTGTTTCTGTGGGTTACTTCCAGGTCTGATATCTTTTGTTCTGCTTCCGCATTCTGCTTCTGAGGCTTTTCCATTCTTTCCTCTTGAGTTGAATGAGTGTTGATGTCCTTTCATTTCCCATTCCTCTTCTGATTTCTTAGTATTTCCACTCCTTTTGGAGCTTCTCAATCTCTTCCTGTAGCTATTGTGCTTCGCTTGTTGGTTTCCTTATCTTTTTCAACATGGGATCTTTTCAGTGTTTCCACTTCCTTCTGGAGTTTGTCATTCTCTCTCTCTAGGTCCTTCTTGAGTTCTTCATTCTCTTTTCTTAATTCTTTGATTTGCTCTTTATAATCTTGTACTTCTTTAAGTATGTTCACAATTGTGCTTCTAATATCTGTTTCCTGGGCCATCCCCAGGGGGATCCCACTGTAGGAATCTTCTACAGTGTTGCTAGAGCTTGGTGTGGGATTTTTCTGCACCTTTCCCATGTTGTCTCTTCTTCATGTCCCTGGCATATGTGCTTCTCCTTGCCTGTATTCCAATGTGAATCCCAAATGCCTCTTCAGTGTGTTGAAGGCTTGCTTTGCTTGCCTCCTTCAAATGCCCTAGTTGTTTGTTTGATTGATTTGTTTTTCTCCTTTACTCCTTGCTTATGGAGTGTTGACTTCTCTAAGCTCTAGGCTTTCTATTGCAAGTCCAACTCACTCTTCCCTTTCTGTTCTGAAAGTTCTCCAAAGAATCCACTTGGACACTCCTTTGGCAATCCCAGTTGGAGGGGTTGAGGGGGTGGGGGGTGTTTAGCCCATGCCCCAGTACCTGTGCTTCAAGTGGTCTTGGGAGATCCCAGATCTCAAGACTCACACAAACCCACCTTTTATACCAGCTGGGAGGACAACTCCACCCCCACAGCCACAAAAGCCAATCAAGCCAAAGAAAACTAAATTAAATCAAACAACAATCTGCCTTGATGAAGCACCCAGCTCCTACCTGTGCTTCAGGTGGTCTTGGGAGATTCCCCCCATAGTGGTTTTCTAAATTAAATTAATTGATTAATTAATTAATTTTTTTTTATTTTTTTATTTTTGTCTTTTTGAGACAGGGTCTCCCTGTAGCCCCAGCTGTCCTGGAATTCATTCTGTAGACCAGGCTGGCCTTGAACTCACAAAGATCTGCCTGCCTCTGCCTCCCAAGTGCTAGGATTAAAGGCGTGCACCACAATGCCTATGTATTAGTCAGGGTTCTCTAAAGAAACAGAAGCAACAGGATGAATATATAACTATATACAATTTATTGATTTGCTCACGTGACAGAGTTCAAGGTGTCCAACAGTAGCCACAGCACACTGGAGATGCTGAGAATCCAGGGAACTGCTCAGTCTGCAAGGCTGGATGTCTCAGTAGTCCCAATCTGGTGCTGAAGGCCCAGTGGATTCCAGGAGATCTGCTGGTCTCAGTACACTCTGGGATCCGAAGGGTTGATCACAGCAGCAAGACAAACTCACCAGCGAGAGAGAGGCAAGCCGCAGGAAAAAAAGGGACCAGCTCCCTCTGCCATGGCCTTTTATACTGCCTGCCAGCAGAAGGTAACGCCCACATTTGGGGTGGGCCATCTGGGTTGAGGTAGTCCAATCCGAAGATCCTTTTCTCTTATTTTTTCCTTAGTCCACTCAAGTTGGCACCCAGGATTAACCATCATAGCCTGGCTATTTTATTTTTTATTAAATGTTTGTAATGTTCATACAATATAGTTTGGTGGTATTTAGATCCCCTCCCCATCCACACCTTCTGTAGTACCCCATACACTTTAATGTGTTCTCATGTGTGTGTGTGTGTGTGTGTGTTTGTGTGTATGTGTGTATGTGTATAAAGCACAGCCTATCAGAGTCTGCTTTGTGTCTCCAGATGTCCTTCAGTGTGAGTCCATCCACTGGGCCACCAAGAGTCCCATCCCTGTGCGACACTGTCTCTCCCCTCCCTCCAGCCATCGGTTGCCCATAGTTCCTTAGCCTGGGTTGGGATTTCTTACCCACTTCCCAGTGACTGTCCTGGGATTTTTGTCTGGTTTGACCTTGCATAGGACTTGAGCATGCTGTCACCACTGCTGTGGGTTCATATGAGTGACTGACCAGCTGTCTGCAAGACTCTGTTTCCTTATGGCCACCCCGCCCCCCATGGCTCTTATAATCTTTTGGCCTCCTCTTCTGCAATGGTCCCTGAGCCTGGGGAGGCAGAGGTTTTAAACAGGTGTCCTATGCAGGGACCTGGCAGGTCTTTTTAGAAGACAGGAACAAAGAAACAGGACAACATGAAGACCAAGAAAACTCTGGCTTTTCCTGTGAGGTTAAAGAAGAGGGGATTTTCTTATTGTGCCTACAACTTGGGTAGTTCAGGTTCTCCTTGCTCACTGTAAGACACCTGTTTTCTGTTTGGGGACTGACGTCCTTTACTTAGCATGAGTGACACTATTTTGGTTTGGTCTCATCTGCCAGGTCAGTGTACAAGGCTAGTCTAAAACAATGACCTCTCATAAGCCTTCCTTAATATCTAATTGAAATAGAATTAAGCTCTAATCCTACAAAAATTTCAAATGGCTTCTGTTTGACCTTGTGTTGTATGTGCAATAATCCTCTTTACCGAACCCCTCCCCACAAAGATATAATTACTCCACAGGAAAAATTTATTTTTGGCTGTAACTTCACACTAATTGGAATGTAGAGTGAGAGAAAGAGAAAAAGCAGAGAATCCTATTCAGATTTTTTGAATATGTATTTCTGAGATACAGGTGTTACTGACCAAAATTATGTATTTATGTATTCTATTGTTGTTGCTGTTGGAAATCTCTTTAGTAATAAGACAGCTTGTGTTTGTGAAGGTACAGTGAGCAACGTTGGGGGAGTTGGGTAAATCCAGAGCATCTCACATCCAGTAGACAACTTGGAGGCTGGGGTTTTGGTTTCCCTTGCTATTGCCTCTTCATTTTCCATTTGTAAAAAGTCATTCTGTGACAATATGTGGTATCACACATCCGTAGACCATCCCAGCACTTGGAGACTTCAGAGGCTGAGGCTCAGATAGAAATCAAGAGAGGAAGAGTGACAGAGAGAGCGAGAGAACAAACTTCTGTAGCTGTATTCCTATGACCTAATTATGATACCAAATATACAAGCAACCAAAGAAACGAATACATAAATTGGATTTCATCAACATTAAAAACTTTTGTGCCTCTTCTTTTTTTATGTGTATGAGTGTATTGTCTGCATGTAGGTTGGTGCACCCATGTCTCACAATGCCGCAGAGGTCAGAAGAGGATGTCGGATTCCCCTGGAACTGGAGTTAAAGACGATTCTCAGCCACCATGTGGGTGCTGGGGATCGAACCCGGGTCCTCTGCAAGAGCAGTTGGTGCTCTTAACCACTAGTCCATCTCTCCAGCCCCAAAACTTTTGTGCTTCAAAGGGCAATATTTAAAAAGTGATTCTACCAGAGTAATGCAAATGATAAGTGATGAGGAGCTCCTATCCAGACTATATAAAGAACTCTTACAACTCAATAAACAGACAAATGACCCATTTAAGAATGAACAAAGGGAACTTTTCCCAATATGGGGGCCATATCTGGAGTCCTAGAACTTGCTGTGCAGTGAGGGAAAGAGAGTGAGTTCAAGGCCACCCTAGGCTACATAGCAAGTTCCAGATCATTCTGGGATTCCTAGTGAGAACCAGTCTCAAAAAACTATTTTTAATGACATATTTTTCCAAGGGAGGTACGCAAATGGTAAATAAGCATATGAAAAGATATTCAATATCATTGGTCATTAGAGAAATGCAAATCAAAACCAAAGTGTGTGCCACTTTATATCCACTAAGAAGGCTTTGATTTTTTTGTTGGCTTCCTCCATGCCATGAGGTTCCCACCTCCAGGTCACCAGCCTCACAACCCTAGGTATGGCAATCATGCCCAGCTGTGGCTTGACTGCTGGGGGCCACAAAGAGGGAAGTGGGAGGGAGCAGAGCAATCCAGATGGCAATAAACCCGAACAGATCCAAAGAAAGTTCTGGGAGGTGCATCAATGAGCAAAGCTCATTTATTGCAGGGGTTTAAGCACTTATATACTTTTGTTGGGCTCTTTGACCAGGAGGTGGGCAGGACAGAGGAGAAACCTAGGTATGGTCCACAATGGCTAAGGAGCCCCCCCCATAAGCTTACGGCTTGCGCCATTTGCCTCTAGAGGACAAGGTGGACATGCCTCAGGAGGGATAAGGCTTGGGAATGCTACTCTTCAAGTTACACTCCCCTGGGGGTTGGGCTGCAGTTGCCTGATGTCCAATATGGTGAGTAGAAGCAGCTCTCATCTCCTTCCCGCCTTCTAGGTTTTGGGGGTGAAACTGACCTTCTAGGTTATTGGGAGAAAGAAGCCAGCTATCTTATACTCAGCCATAATGGATCCATCCGGCACCACATTTCTTTAAATGGAAAATGTTTACTTGTGCTTTTCTTTTTAAAAAATATTTTATTTTACATGTATTAGTGTTTTGCCTGCATGTATTTAAGTACATGTGTGCAGGGCCCTGCAGAGATCAGAAGAGGACATCAGATCTCCTAGAACCGGAGTTAAAGACAGTTGCCAGCCACCATGTGGGTTCTGGGAACTGAACCCAGGTTCTCTGCAAGAGCAGCTAGTGCTCTTCATCATTGAGCCATCTCTTTAGCCCCAATAATTTTACTTTTCTGGTAGGAATGTAGCATGACACAGCCACTGTTGAAAGTCATATGAAATTACCACACCTTCAACAAAGTTATTCTTACCTATTGTATTAGTTATTTTTCTGTAGCTCTGATAAAACCCCCTTTGACCAACATGGACTTAGGAAAGAAAGTTTATTTTGGCTTACAGTTCCAAAGGGAGAGTCCATAATGGTGGGGAAGCACAGCAGCTGGAGAAGGAAGAAGACAGACGCTTCAACCACAGAAAGCAGAGGGAGAAGTGGAGGTGGAGCAAGGCTAGGCACTCTCAAACCTGCCCCCAGTGGTTCCTCCAGCAAGACCTAAAGATCCCATGACCCTCCCCAAACAGTGTACCAACTGCTGGCCAAGTACTTGAGCCTGTGTGAGACACTTCCATTTACACCACCACACCTAGCTATCTAAGAGTTGGAAATACACATTCACACAAAATAAAAATTGTGGATGCACACTTTCGTAGTACCACTATTCACCATAGCCAAAGAGCAGAAACAAGAGGAATGCTTGAACAGATACAACATCACAAAACCATACAACTGAGTGTTATTTAACCGCACAGAGAAGGATTTTTGAAAAATAGTTATTTTGTTTAATCATTTAGAGGTTGTTTTTTTTTTTTTTTAATGTGTATGAGGTGTACTGTCTGCATGTAGATTGGTGCACCAGTGTCTGCAGTGCCGAGGAGGTCAGAAGAGGGTGTTGGATTCCTCTGGAACTGGAGTCAAAGATGGTTCTTAGCTGCCATGTGGATGCTGGGAATCAAACCCAGGTCCTCTGTAAGAGCAGTCGGTGCTCTTAACCACTGAGTCATCTCTCCAGCCCCTAGAGGTTTTTTTTTTTTTTTATGTGATTGAGATAGAGTCTTGCTATGTAGCCCAGTAGGTCTGGAACTCACAGTGGTCTTGTCATAGCCTTGTAGATGCTGAGAGATATGTGCTTCCATATTCAGCATCAGAGTAAAGAATTGGTCTATGGTATAACATAGATGAACTCTGATAATGTTATACTAGGGGGACAACATCCCACAGGATACCACCTACCATGTTATCCCATTTATTTAATGTCCACAACAGGCTGGGCATGGTGGTTCATGCCTGTAACTAGCACTCACAAGGGTGAGGTAGAAAGACCACGAGTTCAAGCTCAACCGGGTTGAAGATTGAGACCCTGGCTCAAAAAAGGGGAAAAAAAAGAACAGGAGGAAGGGGAGGGAGAGGAGGAGGAGGAGGAAATAAAATGCTCTAAATGGCAAATTTACAAAGAGAACAGATTGGTGGTTGGGAGGTTGCCTGGAGCTGAGGGTAGAAAAGAATGGACACTGACTGCCAAAACACCTTGATACAAGCTGGGCATGCCTTAAATCCCAGCACTTGGGAAGCAGAGGAAGGTGGATCACTGTGGGTTCAAAGCCAGCTTGGTCTACATAGTGCAGGAAGAAAAGGAGCAGGGTTCGATGAGCACAAGAAAGCCTCTTCCCACTAGAGTGAAGAAGAAACAGGATGTAAAAGCCACTGTGGTAAATACTGTACTACCAAGGAAAAGTATGCCTGATAATATACAGGAAACAGGTCTACCCTGGCTGAGCTGTTTCAACCAACCTGAAGAAATGGTTGTCTAAGATGGGACAACACCTCCATTTCTCTTCAGGTTATAGGAACTTGTCCGCAAATCGGATTATCTCTTCCATGAAGGGCTTCTTCAAATCTCCATTTCTATTTAAGTTTTTTACAAAGTAACCATTAAGAACCAATAGTCCTTTCTTTCTGAGACATTCTTGCTCCCTTCTTTCAGAAGCAACAGGATAATGTGTGTGCCATGCCACTGGCTGATGACCCACAGCTGTTCCTTTCTTCTTCCTTGATAAGGAAAAGCCAGTTTGCTTTCTTCAGATATTAAGCAACAGTGTGCTCTAGGAAGGTGGGCTCTGGGAATGGACTATAGCTGGTCTAAACAACCATGACAATTCAAATCACCTTTCATCCATTTATCAAATATTTAATAAGCTCCTGCAATATACCAGTGTGTTCTAAGTGCTGACATTCATTACCAATTATAGTCATGAAGAGGGGCATGTGGCCCAATGCCCGATGACGAGATGGAAGAGCAAGTTTAGTGGGGGTAGGGCTGCTGGGAAAGGGCTTTATTTTCTGATAAAATGAATGAAGAAAGAGATCCCTACAGAGAAGCTTAGGAATTTTCCTTCAGTGTTTGGACACTGTGGGATTCAATGCTTGAAACTGAAGCTGTTATTTTGTGACCATGAGAAGAAAGAATAGAAATCCCAGAGATGAGAAATGAGGACCTTGGCCTAGTTACCTAACCGAATCTGGAATCACCTGCCTCCATTAAACAGGAAAACAGAAACCTGATTTGCCACTTTTAGATAAATGTAGCCAAAACATCCTAATAAATACATATGATTTTGTTTTCCCTATATATTTTAGAAAAGAATTTGTGTGCAAGTGCTCTCAGTGCCCTAAAATCAAACTATAAATATATGAGACACACTTCCATCAAACTTGGGTATTTACTCTAAAACAATATTCTCAGTGTTTTGTGCACAGCATGAACAAAGTATTAGTGTTTTTCAGTGTTTGGAATATACATGTAAGTTATATTTGTATACAGGAAACTCCTAAGTGAATTTTATATTTATATAGTTCCATGACTGTCAGAACATCAAAGTGTTAAATAATCTTAGTATTTTGTGGGTATTTCTTAAGTACCAACAGCCTGCGAAATGGCAGTTTTTCAATTATGAATTGTTCCCTCTAAAGCAAGGCAGAGTTCATCTCCATAGTATTCTAGCTTTAAGCTCATTTGGGGTCTGTTAAGGATGAGATTTAAAGGGAAATGTTAAAGTAAGTTGAGTGTGGCAATTTTAATATTGATGAAATATAGTGGGGTTGACGTACATGTGAGCCTTTGTTGTGTTCCAGTTAAGCTGTATTGAAATATACCTGCACTGTTTATATTTTATTTCTTAATAGATTTCCCCAAGAAAACACTAAATTGTGTTCAAAGGTGGATTGCACAATTGTTTCTGGGTTTTATTTTATTTATTTATTTATTTATTTTTTGTCTTTTCGAGACAGGGTCTCCCTGTAGCCCCAGCTGTCCTGGAACTCACTCTGTAGACTAGGCTGGCCTTGAACTCACAAAGATCCGCCTGCCTCTGCCTCCCAAGTGCTAGGATTAAAGGCGTGCACCACCACGCCCGGCTGTTTCTGGGTTTTAAATAGCAAGCGTAAGCCATGTCTGTTATCACTGTATAAACTTTAAATTTGAAACTGTGAAAATACTACATTTAAAATGTCTACTAAGAATCTCACTACTAATACCTTATTGTAAGATTTCAGAAACCATGTTTTTCGTTTCTTTTTTCTTTTTTTTTTTTTAGTCTTTTTGAGACAGAGTCTCCTTTTATTCTCAGCTGTCCTGGAACTCTCTTTGTAGCCTTGAACTCAGAGATCCATCTGCCTTTGTCTCCCAAGTGCTGGGATCAAAGGTGTGTGCCACCACACCCAGCAACCATGTTTATCAAAATAATTTTATTTAAATTAAATGCAGTTTCACAGGAAAAAAGTTTTCATTTTCTATCTCTATTGTTTGATCATAGAGGCTCTTCTTCTTCTTCTTCTTCTTCTTCTTCTTCTTCTTCTTCTTCTTCTTCTTGTCTTTTCGAGACAAAGTCTCCCTTTAGTCCTAACTGGCCTAGAGCTCACTCTGTACACCAGGCTGGCCTCATTAAACTCACAGAGGTCCTCCTGCCTCTGCCTCCCAAGTGCTGGGATTAAAGGTGCATGCTACCACACCCAGCTGAGGCATTTCTATCCCAAGATATGCTTATGGACAAAAATCATGTTCTCTGAGCTGGCTGTGATGGTTAGTTCATAGTGTTCCTTTTATGTAGAATTCTCTGGGAAAGGAGACTCAGTGAAAGAAGATTTGGATCAGGTTGCCCTGTAGGGATGTTGTAGGGGATTGTTTTGGTTACACTAATTGAAGTGGGAAACTTCCCACTGTGGGTAACAGCATTCCCTATGCAGGGGATCCTGGATGATGTAAGAGTGGAGAGGGCAGCTGGTGGGAATGTAAACTCTTACAGCCACTATGGAAAGCAGTGTGGAGAACCCTTGGAAGACTTGGAATGAACTTGCCACCCGACCCAGCCATACCACTCCTAGGCATGTACCCTCAAGACTCACGCCACCACAGAGATACATGCACAGCCATGTTTATTTCAGCTCTCTTCACAATAGCAAGGAGCTGGAACCAACCCAAATGTCCCTCAACTGATGAGTGGATAGAGAAAATGTGGTAGCATTTACACAATGGAGTTCTATGCAGCATAAAGAAAGATGACATCATGAGCTTTGCAGGAAAATGGCTGGAGCTAGAGGACATCATGCTGAGTGAAGTAACACAGTCCCAGAAAAACAAACGACGAATGGTATCCCTCATCTGTGGATGCTAGTGCCAATTACCTAGTTGTAAGTATTTCTTGTGCGGGGCCCCTTGAGCTTTTGTCCAAGCAGTTGGGGGTGATGCATATTGGAAACAACAACAACAACAGAAAGGACTGCATCAAAGAACTGACTGAAACAGTGAACTTCTGCTCAAAACAGTCAACTTCCACATGGAGAATATCGAGAAAGACTGAGAAAGAGATGAAAAGCATGTTTGGCAGAATACATGAGCTCTGGTGGGGTGGGGGATAGGGTGGGGGACACGGGTCTAGATTTGATAATCTTGTACAAAATATATATTAAAAAAGATTTAATTAAAAAAAAGGAGTGGAGAGGGCAGGCTGGGCATCCATCCCTCTCTCGGACAGTGGGTGTGACCAGCTGCTTCAAGCGCCTGCCTTGACTTCCGCCACAAGGCTGGGCTGTAACCTAGAGTTGTGGCCAAATAAACCCTTAAAATTGCTTTTGTCAGGATATTTTATCACAGCTACAGGAGATTTGGGGGAGGGGGGAGCTCTCTGAACTTTGCATAAATAACAACCTGGCAAACACCATACTCTGAGCCAGAGCTTGGTAGATGAAGTCAGCGGAACCCCAGCTAAGGAGTCGAGTTGCTAAGCCAATGATGTTTGAAATGAATGATGGAACTATTTGAGAATAAGCTTTAATTTTTTTAAGAAGTAGGCCAAATTTACTGGAATGATTTGGCTTAGAGTCATGCATATTTCAGATGTCACTTGTCTTGATAGTGATAATGAAGGGAATATCTCCCCTATGCACTGTGACATTCAAGTGCTCGTGCATGTTTGCTCTGATTATTTTATGGTTGATTCAGAACATTTGCATGCTGCCTGTTTCTCCTGTCACTGGTTGTTTTGACTAACAGCTATAATTGAAGAGAGAAATACTTTATCAGTCTAAGGTACCAACAGGAAATATATGGTAGGTGCAAGTGAAGACAATTTAATGAATGGATTCTACAGAGATAGGGAGAATGTTAAGAGAAAACAATAAGGGATGGTATAATATTGGGTCTAACTACAGTTACCACTTCTAGCCTTAGAATGTGCCAAAGAGGGAGATGTTACTAAAATAAAGACCCAAAGCTTTGGAGATGGTCTCTTAACACAGCTGTGGCCTTGGGTAGAAGAACACAGTGACTGTCACCACAATTCTAGATGTACATAGCCGAGGAGAGCTGCAGGAGGACTTGACATTCTCTGTGCCTCTCCTGTGACCTCCTCTAGTGACTGTCATGGGCCCAACCTGATGTCAGAGGGCAAGGAGTCTTGGCTGAGGCCATCTGTAAGTGTCACCCTCCTTGGACATAGAGTAGGGTAAAGGAAGGACGGAGAGCAGATCTAGAAGGGCAAATAGCCACTACCCAATTGAGTGCCTTGAGTGGCTTTAGAACCATTAGTGAGTGGGCGGAGTTTGATCCATTCTTCGATAGCTATATGCTTTTATTACTTAGGATACAGGTTAGAGTCTATAACAAGAGCTCCCCAAACACTGAAACTTAACCAAAATACACATTTATTTCTCTGCCCAGGTACTTTAATGTACAAAAGTCTAGGGCTGGGATGCTGGCTTGATGAGGCTCTTCAGTTCATTGGAACATACCAGTTCTGTTGAAAAACTATTTCCAGTTCCTCCTATTGAAATGAGAGGACTATACATCTCCGCCCCTTTGGGGTTAGATATGGTCATGCAACAATGATCACATCTAGGCTTAGAATGGGCTGAACAGGGAGATGAACACTGCCTCTGGAGTGGCCAATAAAACGTTGAGTCCAATGTGTGACAGAAGTGACCAGTTGCCAGTGTGGGGCTCTCACTGTTTCCCTTCCAGTAAACTTCAGAGGAAGTACTTCAATATGGAGGAAAGCTATCCTAAAAATTGCCCAGGACTGCAACATATCTGTAGGAATGGGAAACAGGCCACTATATCTAAGCCACTAAGAACGGAGGCTTATTGCTAGTGCAGCTAATCTTGGTGCTCCCAGACGAAGCCAGAAACCTGAGCTCTTTCTGCATCTTCCAGGCCTAGGCTGCTTCTGTCACCACGTGATCTAAGATGGCTCATGATCTAGAGTGGCTGTTCTAGCTCAGGACATGGGAAAGAAAAACCCTTGTCTGAGTGTGGTAGTTCAGCCCTGTAACTCTGGCACTTGGGAGGCTGAGCTCCCCATATATGAGGCCACTCTGGCCAGCAAAGTAAGAACCTGTCTCAGATCCAGAAGTAGCATATGTCAGTTCCTTGGTTCATTGGGTGTTTGGGTTGTCTGTTGCTGCATCATTCTAAAACTTAGTGGATTAAAGCAACAAACACTGACAAAGTCAAACAATTGTGTAGTTGCAGCTAAGAGGGTACCGTGATTCTACTCAGGCAGGAGGATGCCCTCCAAGGGCAGGATATCTATCTCTCCAATCTCATTCACACCACTGTGGGCAAGACTTAGCTCATCAAGGATGCTGGCTGCTATGTGTCCGCCTCAGTTCCTTGTTACCTATACCCCTCACCCCCAACCCAGAGCTGCTCATCAAGGCAATTGGCTTCAAGAGGAAATAACCCCAGAGGAGGGGACAGAGACAGAAGGCTGTCTTTTAGAAACTAATAGGAAACGACCCCTTCCATAATATCAGCTGCATCTTTTCAGTTAGGCAAACTGCTAAGGTTTGCCTTCTCTGAAAAGTATGTGGAATTGGATTGCTACTGTGGTGATGGTGGTGGGAAGTGGGGTCCTTAGGAGTTGACTGGGCTAATAAGAGAGATTAATCTCCTTTTTGGAGGAGTGGCTTAATGCTAGAGGGATGGGATTAGTGACTGTGCAAGTGGGTTTTATAAGGTAGGCAACTAATTCATCACATTTCCCTTCTGTGTGCACAAACCTGGCCCTTCCTGACTCCTCCATGTTAAGAAATAGGATGAGCCAGGCAGGGGAGGCAGAGGCAGGCAGATCTTTGTGAGTTCAAGGCCAGCCTGGTCTACAGAGTGAAGTTCCAGGACAGCTGGGGCACAGGGAGACCCTGTCTCGAAAAGACCAAAAAAAAAGAAAGAAAGAAATGGGATGAGCCCGTGGCGCCCATTGTTTGAGTCATTGCGGGCGGGCCTGGCGCAAGGTGCCAGTATGGACAGAACAGCTTATGATGCTTATCCCCGTCCACCATTTCCGAGACACTGAGCGGACACCAGAATAATACCTCCAGCCAGAGAAGTGCATCCCGCCTCCCTACACTGGTCCTCAAGGAACCATGTGGTTTATCCGAGAAGGCTGTGGCATCGCCGGTGCCGTTGTCACCTGGTTTCTGGTCCTGTGTGCAGACTTCGCAGTCTTCTTTGTCATACTGATGCCATCACGGGACCACGTGTACAACATCATCAGTGGAATTGTGTTTAACCCGCTGGCCTTTTTGGCCCTGGCTTCCCACTGCCAGGCCATGCTGATGGACCCCGGGGCGGTGTCCAAAGGAAATACCACTAAAGAGTTCACCGAGAGCCTTCAGCTGAAGCCTGGGCAGGTGGTGTACATGTGTCCCAAGTGCTGCAGCATCAAGCCAGACCGAGCCCACCACTGCAGCGTTTGTAAGCGGTGCATTCGCAAGAGGGACCACCACGGTCCCTGGGTCAACGCCTGTGTCGGCGAGAACGACCAGAAGTACTTCGTCCTGTTTACAATGCATGCAGCTCTCATTTCCCTGCACGCCCTAGTCATGGTGGGACTCCACTTCCTGCACTGCTTTGAAGAAGACTGGACAAAGTGCAGCTCGTTCTCCCCGCCCACCACGGTCGTCCTACTCATCCTGCTGTGCTTTGAGGTTCTGCTCTCTCTCATTTTCATGTCAGTGATGTTTGGAGCCCAGGTGCACTCCATCTGCACAGAGGAGACGGAATACAAGTGGAAAAGGGAGAGAGAAAGAATACGGGCTAAGAAAACAAAGTGGGTGGACATGAACGCTGTTTGGGCACCCTTTCTGTATAGGCTGGGCCAGCCGCTTTGCCACACCGGACCAAGGGAAGGCAGACCCGGACAGCTATGTGGTCTGAAGGACCCTGACCAGCATTGTCACTCAGATCACTTCACGGCACCATCCTTTCTGCTCTCGTGAATGTTTAGACCGAAAGCAAAACAAAGCAACTACTCTTAAAACTTTTTTATGTCTCCAGTAAAATGGCTGAGCATTGCAGAGAAAAAGAAATGTATTTTTTTTAAAAATCATCCTTTTTTTTTAAACAACCGAAGCTGCTTTTTCCTTCTAAAATCACTCCTCTGGCCTCTGTTTCTCCTCTGCTGTCTGTCAGCATGACTAACGTGGAGGGTGCTGCCCAGGCTCTGCCCGTTCTACTAATCAAGTAGCCCCTGATGCTGTGCATAGATGAATTGGCCCAGTAGGAAAGCCAAGGAAGGTCCTGCCCTCCTGCCAGTGAAGCAGCGCCGGCGCCCACAGGACTCAGGACCTCAGTGAAAATGAAGATGATGCTAACTCCTTGAGGCCTAAGCAGGGCAGGACGGGGGCCGGAGCCTTCGGAAGGGCAGGACGGGGACCGGAGCCTTCAGGAAGGCCGTTGCACAGTGGCCTCCTCCCTAAGTGGACACAGTTTGCCTCATTCTCAAAATTGATTGCCTGCCTTGTATTTGATGGGCTTGGGTGTGTGGAATTATTTGGGGGGAAGTGGAGAGAGATGAAGGGGCTTTGTATTCTAAATTGGCAATTATGACCCTCTGGTTATTCAGAAGACTATGAAGGAAAGATGTTTTCTAGTCTAAAATGCCTTATACAATCAAAAGAAAAACATACAATTTGAGGTCAACTACATTTTCCCATCTTTACAACTATTTCCTACCCCAGTTCCCTGCTTTTCTGAGTAAGATGTTAATCAAGCCATGTTGATTCTGAGTAAAATGGGCAGGCCTGCCATCGAAAGAAAGAAAGAAAGAAAGAAAGAAAGAAAGAAAGAAAGAAAGAAAGAAAGAAAGAAAGGGAAAGAAAGAGAGAGAAAGAAAGAAAGAAAGAAGAGAAAAGAAAAGAAAAAAGAAAAGAAAAGAAAGAAACAGGATGAGATCCTTACCAGATGTGGCTGAAGTCTTGGACATCCCAGCTTCCAGAATCATACCCCTAAACAAACTTCGTTCCTTTATAAGTTACTCCAGCTTCAGCCATCCCATATAGCAAAACAGAAAACGGACAGTTTGAGAGGAGCGCAGCAAAGGTGTGAACGCCAGGAGGCAGGTGCCATTGGAGGCGGCTAAGGGCCTCCAAACAAACGGGAGGGGGCGCGAGAACGGAGGCAAAGCTCAGGACCGGGAGCAGGGTCAGGAGGACAACCAGAATTCTCTGGACAAAGCACCCCTCCCCCGTATCCGCCACAGAAACCCAGGGGAACCCCTTCTCGTACATACTATATTTGGAACATACTCTTCGCTTCTAGATCACAGCTTCTATGCCCCCCTAGGATTCTTCTTAGGAAAAATGCCAAATTCCCATACAGAAAGCTTTTTAAGAACTGGTGTGGGAAGTGAGTTCCATGGAGAAGGAGAATCTTTGAGCACTGGTGCTCTGGAGCCCCAAGGATGATTCACATGAGCTATGAGTCACCGCCTCACTGTTCTGAAGTGCTTGGATGAGTTAGGTAAACTGAGCGTCAAATCGATGCTTTGTTAAGTTTTTCCAAGCTTAGGAGACACGTGTGAGAGCATTCCTGAGACAGCAGCCCTCTGTGTCTGGTACAACGGGATGGTGAGGGGGAGAAAGAGGGTTTCTACTAACCTGGCTCTTCACTGTGCCCTTGTTAGTAGAGGACAGCACATCGCACCAGGCATCCTAACGCTGAACAGCTGCTTCCACCTGTTCCGCCATCTGAGCAGTAGCTGCTCGCCTAGAGCCTTGCCTGCCCAGACCCCACGCCCACCCCCACGCCCACGCCCAGGCTGTTCCTCCTAGCACTTCCGTCACAGGAAAAGAATGCAGAGTTTTAGTTTATTTTTTATTACTGTTGTGATTGCTAGTCACTTTGGCACTATGTTTAGGTAATGTTTGAAATGGTTGGAGTGAGGTTTTTAGATCTCTATTAGTGGACAGTAAAATATGTGGACCGCTATTCAGATGTGCAGGCGGAGTGGTTGAGAGACAGTAGAAAAATGTTCCCCAGAAGCTAACAAAATCCTATGTACTATACATTTGCACAGAAATGTGTGTGTAACCTTGATGCTTATATATTTTTCTGTTTAACCAGTGGTCTTCTGTCCCTCGAATTTGTAAAAAAAAAAATTCTCAAGTCCCCAGTGTCTAGGGAAAGCCTGGTCTTCTGTCCAGTGACTTTCAAAATCTGTGGGCCGCTTCTTCTGGGCCCTCCATTACCCTAGCGGATGATCCTCCCACTTTCCTGAGCTCCTCGCCTCCTTTCTTCATCTTGTCATTGGCGAGGCGGCGCTCCTTTCAGAACACCATGAAGGGATGAAGGGAATTCACAGTCCACAGAGCTAGCCAGGCCAGGGGAACAGAGTCAGGGCCTCAGCGCTCTCATATGTGCGCCCACCCCCCAAATCTGGCAAACACCTTTGATTGGTCCAGCTTAGGTCAGGAGCCCGTTCATTGGCTCAGTTCCTCCCACTATGATTGGCCAGGGGACCCATGGGGTTGGATATCTTGAGCACTGGGATGAACTGCCCAACCTAGAGCTCCTGAAAAGGAGTTCTTGAAGTCCAGAGGAGGCAAAGCGGCCCGGAGAAGCAGAGAGACGCTCCTGCACCCAGCCCCAGACGCACTGCTTCTTTCTGGGGCAGCTGACACGTTCCGAAGCCTGCTTTCTCTCACTGCAGACTCTGACCCTTTCCTTCCTGAAATGTCTAAAGCCCCTTCCACCTGAGCTTCGTGAAAAGCTCCAGCTTCTCACGGCCGCGGCTCACTTTCTCCCTCCTCCTCGTCGCCCTTCACCTCCACTCGCAGTCCCAAATACATCAAGATGTTTGCCTAAATGAGAGCCAAGATTTTCCTTAGGAAGAATCTCCCCGTCCTCTCAGGGATTGGCTTTCAACTGCAGCTAGCTTCTCCCCAGCCATGTATCTTATGCACCGCAAGCCTGCCCCCTCCTGCTGTGGTAACCAGAGCACTATGGTTAATGACCGGTTACTTCCGGGTGATGGGATCCTGCGTCATTTTTATTGGCTTTGTTGGTTTTATTACGTTTCTCTCTTTTGCTCTCTTGTTTCTACAGTTAATGAAACTGATTCAAGGCATAGGATAGTGCCTGCTATGTGTACACCTTTTAATCAATAAATGAGAAATTTTCAAGTCTTGGCCCCAGGCTTCAGCGCTCTGGCTTCCCATTCAGACTTAGGTGTCAAAATAAGACATCCCCAATCGTCCTAGTACTTTGTATCTATTGTAATTGTTGCTTATTTATACATGTATTTTTCAAACATTGTCACCATTGTTTCATAGTTTAAAAAAGCCAACTGAAAGCCTGGTGTGGGGGCATACCCTTTTGATCCCAGCACTTTGGGATGCAGAAGCAGATGGATCTCTGTGAGTTCAAGGCCAGCCTGGTCTACATAGGGAGTTCCAGGCCAGCTGGGGCTACAAGGAGATCCTGTCTCAAAAGGACCCTTCTGCTCCCAAATCCAACTCAAATTGATTAGAACTGGTAGCAAATTCACATCTAAAACATCCTGTTGCCTCTCGAGGGCATGGTGTTCAAGAGCTCTGGAGGTTTGGATACGGGAAGTGATGCTTCTGCCTAATAAGGAACACTGTGGTTAAGCTTTCTTGTTGTGAATTGTTTAGTCATACCTCAGATGTGCTTGAAAGATTTCTGAATTTGGGCTATTGGGAGGAGGGCTTAGCAAGTAATGGGCTTGTCTCCAAGACTGATGACCAAAGTTCGATCCCCAGAACTCCTGAAGGTTGTCTTCTGACTTTCAAATAAGCACTGACATGGCCCCCGCAGTAAATAAATAAATAAATAATAAATAAATAAATAATTCCTGACCCGTTCTTAGACCTGGCTTAACCTCCCTCTCATTGCCGAGGGCAGATGAGTGCTGTGTCTTCTTTGTCCACAGTCAGTTTGGCAGCGATTCCCCTCCCTACCTGTGCAGCTTTGAAAAATGAAAAATTATCCTCTTTGTGCAGGTCCTAATTAACTTTATGTCCACACTCCTGCCCCATCCCGCCTTCACCCTTCTTATTTTACAGAAAGCAATCGGTATCTAGGATGGGTGCTGACAGCTGTTCAGAACATGAATTAGGTTGCAGGGCAATGTGCCAAACGCCAGGCCATTCTGTTCAGACTCTATTGTTTATAGAAGAAATGTTTCAAGGTAGAGGGAGAGGAAGCTGGCCAAAGATGTTTAATAGGATCTTGTAAACATTTGTATTAGGGACGATTCTTAGTGTTTCTACTTATGGTCTCTATTTTAAGGAACTGGAAAGACTGAGCCAGTACTGTAGACGGGAATTCAGAACTGTGCCCCAGCACTGCTCCTGGGTGGATGGCCCAAGCTGTGAATGGCCAGTCTCAATCCTTTTCTTCTTTCTTACCTTCAGAACACTCATATTTTTTCAAGGCAGCATATTTCCAAGTGCCTTTCCGGACTCACAATTGGGGGTGGCCATGTGACCCAATCTGGCCAATGAGATAGAGGCATCAGTTTCGAGATGGGGGCTTCCAGGATTTTTTTTTCTTTGGGGCAAGGCAGAAAATCTTTTAAAATGGAAAGTCTTCACTGGTTGCCCTCTGTTGGACACTTGCTTTAGCTTCCCTCCCACTGTTCTGTGAAATGCAGACTCAGTGTCCAGCATCCATGAACATAAGAGCCAGCCAGGCACTAACGATAGCAGAGTGCAAAGGCTGCGCACCTGAAATCCCAGCCCTTGGAAGACAGAGGCAGATAATCTTACTTCATGGCCAACCTGGACTCCATGGATAGTGAGACCCTGTCTCAAAAATAAGTAAATAAATAAATAGTAGCAAATTGTGAAGATAGAATGACCCTAAATTCTTCTTCCTCCTCCTCTTCTTTTCTTTCTTCTTCCTCCTCTTCTTTCTTCTTCTTCCTCCTCCTTTCTTCTTCCTCTTTTCTTTCTTCTTCCTCCTCCTCTTCCTCCTCTCCTCTTCCTCTTCCTCTTTTGCTCTTCCTCTTCCTCCTCCTCCTCTTCTTCCCTTCTCCTTCTCCTTCTTCCTCCCTCCTCCTCCTCCCTCCTCCTCCTCCCTTTCTTTCTTTCTTTTTTTTGAGACAGGGTCTCCTTGTAGCTCCAGCAATCCTGGAACTTTCTATGCAGACCAGGCTGACTTTGATCTCACAAAGATCCGCCTGCCTCTGCTTCCCAAGTGCTGGGGCTGAAGGCATGAGCCACCATACCTGACATAGACCCTAAACTCTCAATTACATTAGAGAATTACTTGTAACAGCCCAGGACTGCCTACCTGCTGATGCCTTATGTAAAAGCAAGCAGGTGAACAAACACATCTATGGGCTGAAACTCTTCCATGTAACCAGATATTGTAACCAAAACTCTTCCATGTAACCAGATACACTCAACTGAGAGGCTATTAAGACATTTCATGTGCTGTGACAGTAATGGATGCTAAGGGCTCTGGAGCCCCCTTGAAATAGTGCTGCTCAAGTGGAATCTACAGGTCAGGATTTCAGTCTGTGACTCCTCACGTCTCACAAGCTTCAGCTAATGTTGGTGGGGTAGATCCTGGACCACACTTGGAGAAGGAAAGATTTGGAACATGGTTGCTCTTTTGGCCAGCCCCTCATTGGCAGCTTCTTAACTAAAAATCTCCAAAGGACTCCATGCATGTTCAACAAAAAGTTTTTTATTTAGAATATCATTTTCCAGACAAAAGCAGTCCATTTTATTTAGCAAAATAAATTTAACAACTGCATTTAAATAAGGTAAATTCCAGGCTCTTCGTAGATTTCTCTTCTTAGTGACTTGCTTCTCTGCTGGTTGGAGTTTCTAGCTGCTAACCCAAGTAAATGCAGCTCTATACCAAGGAACTCTTATACAGAAGATCTGAATGACTCAAAAATGTCTGTGTTTTCAATCAATCATCAGTGTAGTAAATGAAACAGAAAGAAAATGATGTAGGAAGTAAGGTCAGAAGGGGAGGTTTTCCCTTCCTGTCATGTGATCTTTTCAATAGGAACCCTGCCCACTATGCAATGATGGTACAAGTGAATTGTCACTGGTCCAAAGCAAACAGACTTTTCATACCATTTCCATTAAAACACAAAGGGAAACGCAAGCCACTCTGCTCTCCCAGCCTAGCCTGGCTTTACACAGAACTGCATTTAGCTCTTTTGTTATTTTCTTTTTAAGCTATATATATATTAAAAAACACATTGTATTAAATAGCAGGACAGCAAACAACAGAACATACAACACTGAACTGAAAAAAAAAATCAAAACAGCTTGGACAAGCTTCAGCGAAGATCAGGTGAAGTTCACGGAGAGAAGCTGTGGTGTCCAGCTGCCTAGTCTGTGACAGACCTGCATTCTGAGGGCAAACCTTCTGACCGCCGCCATTGGGCCAGGCGCTGCTTAAACCATTTCTGAAAGAGAGAAATGTGCAGAATTATCTGTCACATACTGAAAAATTGAAATGCCAAGTCCATTTCTAGAGGTGGTCTGTGTGGATCAATGGAAGAAGAGAAGTGAGAATTGTGCGGTGCTCAGTGACACCAAGCTTCCCTGCCTGGGGAGCATGCACATGCTCAGTATGGTCTTAGTCTTCATCAGATGGTCTCCTCTCTCTCTCTCTCTCTCTCTCTCTCTCTCTCTCTCTCTCTTGCTCATCTTCAGGTTTCAGTATAAACAGAACATTTTCAATGAAATCTTCCTTATTAAAAGTAGGTTCTCCTTAATCTCTGCTTTAGTAAGTACTGTTAATTTCACAGGACTTTGAATATCCTTACCTTATTTTCTTGTATATTTGTTTTTTTAATACACACACACTTCTAGAATATAAGGTTCATGAAATCCCAGACTGTTCTTATCATTACATCTTCCCTTTAACACAAATTTTCAAGAGTCAAGAGATTAGTCAATGCATATCGAGTGAATAAAAGAAACCTAATTCTTTCCCTGATGCCCCAGATAGATTTATATTCTATGACTTCTTTATCTCATGATAGGTGCTGATGTTAGCATGGCCTTTGGTCACTAGTAGCACGCTAGTGAGTAAGAATTTGTTTAACAAATGAATGGTAACAGCATTAGGCAACCTGAAAGCATGATCTTCAGGGACCCATGGAGTGGACTGGTGAGCATCCAGAGAAGGTAAAGTGGGTTTACCAGTGACTCAGGACTGCCTAGCTCTGTGTCACCCAAATAATCACCTGTCACTGATGTGAACATGGATTTGGGGAAGGCCTGGATGAAGTGCTTCTGGAATTGTACTATGGGAGGCTCAAAACATTTCTACAAGCTGTAAAACAATGTGCTACATTCTGGACAAGTTACTATGTTACTGAGGGCTGATGGCCTTTTCAGTGAGGAGATTAGGAGATAGGACTAGGTCTGGACCAGGTACCTCAGAAGGAAAGTGAAACCTGAAGAAACCAATTCAGAGAGACTGGAAACCAGCAGTGAGGAATCTGGGACAAGCTCTTTCTCCTTTGAGCCTTGCACCTGTTCATGTGTCATGAAGTACATGGAGACCAGCGATGTTTGACCCCACACTGGTGTAATCAGGCAAGCTGCAAGGCTCAGTGAACACTGCAGATTCTGCAGACCTGGCTCTGTCAATAGTCAGCTCTACTGTGACTAAATGGAAGTAGGAACTGAAAGAAGTCCTTGAGAATAGTGCCAGTCAGCCAGCTCATCTGTGAGCCAAGAGGTAACTTTGGAGTTGTCCTCAGGATTTCCCGAAGTTCACTAGTCTAGGGGGTTAGGATGGAAGGGGAGAAAGTCCCCAGAATGAGTAGTGCTGTATTCACCGGACCTGTGCCGATGGAGCAGGTCCACAGGGAAACATCTGTTTAGCAGGTACTTTCAGCCTCAGAACAAGTAGTCTGGGCTGTAGACCCCTACTGAGAAACAGGTGCTGGCTCCTAAGATCTAGGGAGCTGGCTGTGACTCATAAAAGAGTATGAAGCCTCAGACTGAGAAGACCCCCTCCCCAGTCCCCATCAATGCCAAGTGGAGTGAGCAGCATGGGCCACACCAGCCAACAGAGATTACATGTGGAAACACCAGGGTACCAAGAGCAGTTGTCTCTCCACGCTTATCCTGGAGGTGGCAGCAGAGAAAAGCGATGGAAAGCCAGGGTGGCAGACCAGCCAGAAGCGAGCCTCTTCATCTGTAGCACCCGCTCCCTGGATGCCTCATCTCACTCTTGGGGACTGCCAACCTTTCTTCCTAGTCCTGACTTATTTTCTGATCCTTTTCTATTTTTTCTGTTGCTTTGGAGACAAGGCCATGCAGCACAGGCTTGCCTCAAACTCATCATGCTACCGAGGGGGACCTTGAACTGTGCTAGAGTTACAGGTGTGTACCACATCTGTTTATGCAATGCTGGAGAGTGAGCCCATGGCCTGTGCACACTCGGTAAACACCCTATCAACTAAGCCACATCGCCAGCCCTAAGAATCACTAATCTTAGGAAGAGAGAGCTCATGTGACACTGTTAGCGCCGACAAGTTTGACCATGAAAAGTGGGCACATTTTCTGCCGTTAATCTGTGTGTGTGTTCAGTCAACCCTGGGTCTGCTTTGAGAGCAGCATGGCACCAGCTTCATTAATGAGGTAACTCTGTGGGGTTTCAAGGCTGCAAGCACCGACTAAATAGGATTTCCAGTGACTAGAGCTGAACAAATGGCAGCATTTTAAAGACTAATTAAAACCTAGAGGAGAAAAAAAAAATCTCACTTTCTATCAGGACTCATTTAAGAGCCACCCACATCTTTACATACACAGAACGGATGGGTCATTACCAAAAATAGCTGCAGCCCGGACGGCATTCGTGATTTTGCAAGTTGCCATCCACATGCTTAACAAATTGTGCCTTGCACTGGGGGATGCTGAGGTGCAAGAAAAACTCAACTGTTTTCTGTAGACACATATTGTCAATGACGTTTGTATGTGGTAATTTAGTAAACCAGATGCCCTTCACCAAAAAGCATTCGTCCCTGGCTAACTTTCTTCTGTCTAGCCCTGACTCTCATAGCTTCTCACTCACATCAATCCTAATTTTCCACCTGGCTTTGTCCTTCTCTGCTTTGTTTCAGCCATCCCCTGGGAAAGACATTCATCCCTCGCTTGCTTATGAATGGTCACCCTCATTACTTTTGCTCATTGATGGAAATTTATTTACTCTCAGTGAACAGATGATAATTAGACACGGGGTTTGGGGGGGGGATTAGAGCAAAATAACATTGTCCTGTCCTTTTCTCTAGCAACAAGCATTTTTCTTTTCAGGGGGAGACCTTTAGAGGTCTTTATCCCACTGATAAAACAAGCAACAAGTGAGAACACTTGATTCTGGGAACAAGTCCAGAATACCAAAAAGAGATAAAAAATATTGGAAACTTCTCTAAAAAGCAATGCCAACTTACACTCTGTGTGTGTGTGTGTGTGTGTGTGTGTGTGTGTGTGTGTGTAACACTAGATCATCCCAGACTCCCAGGGGGCTGCTGAAGGCTCTTTCCCAGCCCCTTCTAACACTGACTTCCAAACAATAAAAGACATGGGAAGTAGGATTCTATATGCGTTCATCTAACTTAAATTAAGGGATACTCAGATTACTATCATGAGGAAAACTCATGCTAGGACCACAACAAATGCAATGTAAGAAGTTCTCTGATTGAGAACCCCTCACTGCACTGTAAGTTCCTAGAGGGATGGAGAATGTGGTCCTACAGTGGGACTGGTGTAATAAGACCCACAGATCCTCTTGTGACTTATAGTCATGATGATTAGCGTTTCACACCATTGTGTGAGACAGTACTCCCTCAAACCTTATCAGGATGTTGGCTGGTCAGGGGAGGATGATGACACCGTAAGAATCCCCAGTCACAATGCTTCTGCCTAAAGTCTATCTGGCCCCTGCCAAAGTATTAGCAGTGCAATCAGTAACGGTTGTCGCTCAAGAGTAGTTGGTGTTTATTTCTCTTTTACTAACACAAAACTTGCTCTAGGAAAAGACTATGATGCCATATGTGGTGCTTGGCTGTAGTCCCAACACTCAGTAGTCTGAAGCAGGAGAATCTGGAGTTCATGGCCAGGTTGGACTACATAGGCAGACTCTGTCTCAAAAAGGGGAAGGAGGGAATGATTCTATCTCTGGAGATGTCTAGTGTCAGGATAGGAAGAGGAATTGGGCAGATATGATGAATATTATTTTGGCTTTGGGGGTCCTTTAACATGGAAAAGGGCCACATTAGTAAATAACAGATACAGGGTCACACTCTGGCCTCCTCCCTAAAAGAATCACTATAAATAAAAGTAATTGTATTCATTCATGCTTACAAGTTCAATACTGGACTTTATCTCTTAACACTTTTCTTTTGGCAGAAGATACTTTTTTTTTTTGTCTTTTCCAGGCAGGGTGTCCCTTTAGTACCAGCTGGCCTGGAGCTCACTATGTAGGCCAGGCTGGCCTTGAACTCACAAAGATCTGCCTGCCTCTGCCTCTCAACAGAAGATACTTTTTAAAATGTAAATGTTGGGGAAGATGACAGGACTGCTTTCATGCACATGAAGGTGGGGTGGGGGTAGGAAAGGATGGGAAGATGGGACCCAGTCTGCTAAGATGTGACAGGACAGGCAGACTGGGGTCCCAAGAAGCCTCATTCCTGAACCATCTATGCTGTGCTTCTCTCTGGGCTCTGGGTTCCAGGTGCTTCCCTGCAGGTCTAGGCAGGAATTCCAGGGGCAAGCTGAGTTGGCACAGCCCTCTGAAGGAAGAAGGTGTTGGCCCATGGCAAGAAGAGGAAACCAGCCCCTCCCACAAGGCTGACTCACCCACACCCACTCTTGCCAGACTGGCTCTACTATTTGTTCATTTGAGGATAACAGAAGAGGGAAACTGAAGAACTGTCTCTCGTAGGTACATACCCCTGCCATGCAGTTGCCTACATGGGTTGGCCGACCTCAACCATGAAAACACAGGTGCCCTTTTTACCCACCCTTACCAGATTTAATTTCATTTCTCTAATAGCTGGTAAATCTAGAGGAAAGGTTGGCTATAGCCTGGAGTGACTCACTTAATGCAGGGATAAACTGAGCTTCCGGTCCATCTCCCCTACCCCATCCATTTGTTTCCATCCTCCCTCTGTGGACAGCACCCAAGAATCAAGCTATGTTCCAGTCGAAGTCATGAATAACTTAACCATTGCGTGCCTGTTAGGAGCATAGTTAACATAGAAGTTGTGTGAATTGGAAGTAGTTAGGATTAAACTAACAGTAGATAATGAGTGAAATGCTGTAACTTTGAAGAAATTAGCAAATGTTAAACTTAACTCAGCAAGAGGCCTGCTCCAGCTCAGGGCTGCTTTAGAGATCAGCACTCAGCACTAGGCTGGCCACAGAGGGGGTCAGCAGAGCCCGAAGACTGACCGTACTCAATTGATTAGGTGGCCAGAGGCAGTATGAACACAAGGACCTGATAACCAGTCCTGGGTCCCCCGCCTCAAGCAAGGTGTGACCCCCAGAGAGGAAAGATAGCCACCTGCCATGCAGGGGGACCCTGGGCACAAGCCTGAGATTAGCACTTGAGACTCAGGGCACCCCACACGCCCAGCTGCAGCCTATTTAAACCAGGGACAGCAAATGGCCAGTGCTCACACCCCACTCCGGGACCCCCGGCTGTGTGAGACACAGAACTGGAGCTAAGAACAATCCAGCCATGTTGCTTCCTTGACAACTGGTTGGCCTGAAGGACATCCTGAGTCTGTGGGCCCCTGACGCTACCTGGACCAGTGACTGGAAGCTGCCCCAGCACCGGAGAGATCCACTGGAGCCAATCATCTGGCTTCTTGAAACTCCCTGGTGAGGATGATGTCCATCGCTCCAAGGGGCTAAGAGACACCTTAGGTGAGCGGCCTTGGGGGAGTAAGGCCAGTCCAGGATAGGATTAGGACTTTTAGAACTATAGAAGTAGGATTTGAGAACTATAGAATAGACCTGTGTGGAATTAATAAAATTAAATTGCATTATATATAGTGTCCTGGATTCCTTTGGACTTAGCCTAGGCTACTCCATGCTCACTGCAGTGCCTCAGTTCCCTTATTGAACTAACGGAACTTTTCCTCTTAGGGTTGAGGCAAATAGGTGACTTCACATTTAGCAAGCATGGCACGTGCTCATCATTCCAAAGTCAGCATGGGGCTGGTGGTGTAGCATGGTGTAGCATGTAGCATGGTGGCAGAGTGCATGTTCAGCAGGCTCAAGACCCAGGTTTGATCCCCAGCACTATAGATGCATGGTGAAGACAAACAACTATTCTGCCTCACGAATCAAGGAACTTAGAGGCTGAGGAGTTAAATCCCTAGTTGGTACTGTGTGTACTATGTTCTTCAAACATGAGCCATCTCTCATCATTAAAAGAGCATGAAGCTTTTAAATGATAAAACTTCAACAGCTTGCCCTCTCAGAGGTTCTGAGAAATATGGGCTGTTGGGCTTGGGCTATGGTAAATCACCTTCTGTTAGGTTCTGGTTTGGTTAGATACCTGTGCCATTTGCCAGAAACAGATATGCTTGTCTTCCTATTTGCTCTGGGTCGGTGAGGATTATCAATGGGAAAATTCTGAGTTGCTGCTGGCTTAGTAAAGATCATCTCAGGATCTTGGTCCCAGGATCCCAGACAGCACCGATTAGAGATTTAAGCTTCAAAGGAGCAGGATGCAGACAGGACAAAGTACCTCCCCTGTAAAAGGGGAGGGATGGGATGAGAGGTGTGAAGTGCTTTGTGTTCCCTCGGGAGAGAGGCAGGATCAGTTCCCAAGTAGTTCATCATCCATAACAAATCATCTTTCCATGACCAAAGAGAAAAGAGAAATCAGAGTTCAGACAGGGCTGGGAGAAGAGGAGTGTGCAAGGCTCCAAGGCTGCACACGGGGTTCGCTAAACCAATTTTTAAGATAATGTACAGGAGTCATGGTTGGTTTGCTATTTGTTTTAAGGACAGACAAGGCCTCAGTGCTCTCAAGGGGTTGCCTGCTGCCAGTTTCAGATGTCCACTTTCTTGGAAAACTCCAGAGAAAGACGGTGAGCCTCAGAAGCAGGCAATTTTAAAGACATGAACCAGACACGGCAACGTGTAAGTTGGGTTCGGCAGCCAAACTGGAAGCAGGAGCGGAGATGTGGGAAAACCAAGTTTAACGACCCTGGCAGATACCTCGGGGCCTCAGTTTCTTCCTTTGCCAAATTCGAGGGCTAATTTTATAGCTCAGAGCCAAGGTCCCTTGCAGCTGGGACATTCCTGCTGAGAACACTTTCCTAAAGATCTCGTGCGCAGCTCGGGATGCTACGGACCTGGTACTGAGCTGGGAAACGGAAAGGAGACCAGAGGAGATGCTGCTCCCGGCGCGGCGCGGAGCGAGGAGAAAGCATCTGTCCTGGGCTTTGGGAGACAGTGGGAAGCCTGAAGGAAAGTGACCATGGGGTGTCCACGCCGGCCACGGAGCTGCGGAGCGACGCGGGGATGGGGATCCTCCAGCCCCGGGGGTTGCGGGGAGGGGGCCGGGGCTCACCTGCGTCTCCTCCTCCGTGAGGCCCGCCTCGGCCGCGATCAGGCACAGCGTAGTGGGGTCCGGGTGCTTGTTGACCTTGTTGAAGTTGTACTCCAGGATCTCCACCTGGTCCTCTGTGGGGCCATTCGCCGTCTCGGCCGACATGGTTCCGGAGCTGCTGCTGAGAGGCAGAAGCGGGATGGTGAGCGAGGCCTGCCTGTCCCCTCCCTCCGTCCCACGGCCACAGGCGGCGGGGTTCGCGGGAGTCCTTCCCCCCGGCGAGGCTTCCCGGCCTCCGGAGCACCGTCCCCAACCGGGAGAAGGATGGAGAGGAGGAAGGGGACGCCACCCCGCCCGCTGCCGCTGTGAGGAGAGACAGCAGACGCACCTCCAAAGCTGCCTCGGCGGCCGGGCGCTGCCCTGGGACCCGCGACAGACGCGGGGCTGGGTTCCGGGGCTGCGGCGGGCACGCCTCCTGAGCCGCCGCACTCCGCCTCTGGGCGGGCAGGGCGCCCACACTTGTCCCGAGACACTGCCCACCGACCGCACAGAAGGTACCTCGCCCATTGGGGAAATGGAGACCATGCCTTTTGAAACGATAATGATACCAACAGATCCTTTTTTCTGATTACAAAATAACACATACTGAAGAAAATTTGAATTGTACCAACTTCACAGAGGAGAAAAAGTTTAAATGACCTACATGATCACAAATAACAGCTGGAAATTTTTTTTTTCTTCTCGGGACAGGGTCTCCCTGTAGCCCCAGCTGGCCTGGAACTCACTCTGTAGACCAGGCTGGCCTTGAACTCACAAAGATCCGCCTGCCTCTGCCTCCCAAATGCTAGGATTAGAGGCCTGCACCACCATGCCCGGCTTAGAAAGTTTTAAGATAGATTCAATTTACAGCAACAAAGCCGTGACTCAAGACAGGAGATGGGGTTGGGGCCCAGCCACCCGCAGGGCTTGTGTGAGACACTGGACACCACTTCCAGACACTCTACTTCTGCCCACCTCCCTGAAAACTTTCTAATCAAAGCTGTGGGTCCCAGGCTTGCTGTTGCTAGGTTCCCATCCCAGTCTAAGTGGTGAAGTGCCCATTTCACTGTGTCCCCCAAATAGGGTCACCTACTCAATCAAGCAGGATCAAAAACAACTGTCCTTTAAAAACCTTGGACTTGGGGTGAAGTGGCTCCGTGGTTAAGAGCACTGGCTGCTCTCACAGAGGACCAGGGTTCAGTTCCTAGAACCCAGGTGGCTGCTAATAATGGTTGGTAACTCTGATTTCAGGGGATACAACACCCTCTGACCTTCCCCAGCATTGCACCCATGGGTGCACTTACGTACATGCAGGCAAAACATCCATACCCAGAAAATAAAAATAAAATAAAAGCTCAGATTCCTGCAAATGTGCTATAAAGTAAAAAATAGGTTTGCCTCAAGCTTCAAGGTTTCTTATGTATCTTTACTGCTAAGACATGACATGTTGCTAGTATAGACTGGGCCAACCACCTTCCACTACATGCTCTCCACAGTTTGCTATGCAGCTCCAGAACTGGGGCAAAGAAAGCTGACTCTTCTCTCACTCCACCCTTGAAGGTTGGAGAGGTGAAGAGAGTTGCCCTTAAAGATATTCTTGGCTGTGAGTTTGGTACAGACTTGTCAGGCTGGACTGTTGCTGATATAAAAGTGTGGGAATCACGTTGGCTTGTTGTGTTAACAAACAATTGCAAAATCTTCCAGCACAGTCCTGAGCAGGTTAGAACTCAAGAGTTCTGCTGATTTCCAATGCTGCCCATTTGGTGTCCAGCACTCTAAGAGATACTGAGCCCTGGTTTCAGGCCCATGCTCTGAGCCCCCTTCCAGCAAGCCAATCTGTCCTCAGGTTGGTGGAATAGTCAGGCATAGTGAGAGCAGGCAGGGGCTCGCTGACAGCTTCAGTGGGCGGGGACTATTCTAGTTAAGACTCCAATCTAAGCCAAAGCTGCCAACTGAGACCACCCCCCACCACCCCTGCTCAAGCCATTAGCTAAAGGAACTCTGCAGGGAAATTGCTGCCTCTAATTTTATCTCTTGCCTGACCAGGTTCTATCCAGTTCCACTTAACATGGTCCTGCTGGATCTTGGACAAGAACTTTTGTTGCTGCCCTGTGGAATCCTCAGACCTTCTGAAATAGCACATTGCTGAAAGGAATTCAAACTTAACTACTAATATGCACATGCTGCTGCGCCCTGTCTTTCTGTGACTACTGTTATGTAACTCAAGGGCTGCTAACATTCCTGTCTGGAATCAAGTGCATTGTATTAGCTTCTATGGCATCCTGTTGCCAAACCGTTTGAGGTTATACAGGGAGGTTAAAGGATTCCTAGGGTTAGTTGGCCTTGATTGGGTGCTATGGAGACTTGTGGGCGGGTCCTTTGAAGCACCCATTTCTCCAAGGTACACCAAACAAACGTACTTGGCTTCTAGGAATGATAAAAGACCTCAACTGTCAGATGTGTGTGTTATTGCTCTGCAGAGCACAGTCTCTATGATTTCTGCCCTCCCTGGTTGGCAAATGTTTGCTTGTTGCTTTGTTTCTTTCTGCTGCTGTACAAATCGAACTGCCCTGGTAGCCTTGGCCTAAGGTTCTCAACTGTTTCCAGTTAGAAAACAAGGAAACTTAGTGGGGCATCATGGCACACGCCTTTAATCTCAGCACTTGGGAGGCAGAGACAGGTGGATCTCTTCGAGTTCAAGGCCAGCCTGGTCTACATGGCAAGTTCCAGGTCAGCTGGAGCTACAGGAAGACCCTGTCTCCAAAAAAAAAAAACAAACAAAAAGGAACTGTTGAGAAGTTTCTTTGAAGATCACCTAAACAATTTCAGATACAAAGAACTAAAAATATTTGTAAACTTCTTAAGCTCTAATATTAACACACGTTTAATTGTTGTGGTTATTCGTATCTTGTGAAACATTCTAAAGAGCAGTTTGTCCTGTCATCGTAGTTTTTCTTTTGTGGTTGGGGGAAGTCGTTGCATAAGCATTGCACGAGGTTAAATGAAAACAGCAGGCTTTTTTCTAAATCAGTTTCGAAGCCTGGGCCGACAGTTGTGTCAATCCAACAGCTTTATTTATGTCTCTTCAGCCTGTGGTCATTTATTTTTAAAATATCCACCTATAAAAACTAGCCCACAGCAGAGCATAGAGGTACAGCCTTTAATCCCAGCACTCAGGAAGCAGAGGCAGGCAGCTAGATCTCTGTGAGATTGAGGCCAGCCTGGTCTACAGAATGAGTTCCAGGCCTGTTGGGGCTACAGGGAGACCTTGTCTCAAAAAGACCAAAAACAAAACAAAACAAAACAAAACAAAAAACAAATAAACAGCACAAATAAACTAACCCTAAGAAGGTGCTATGAACTGACAATCTTTGGTTAACTTTTTAAATTATCTTCTCCCCTCAGAATTCTCACTTCTGTGGAATAGCACTGACATCAAATTAAGAGGAAGAGAAATTTCTCATAAACAAACAGGGAGGAAAGCAGGTCAATTCTTTTTTTTTTAAAAAAATTTATTTATTTTTGTATGTGTATGAATGTATTATCTGCATGTAGGTTTGTGCACCCGTGTCATGCAATGCCGTGGAGGTCAGAAGAGGGTCTCAGATTCCCCTGGAACTGGAGTTCTCCTGGAATTGGAGTTACAGACGGTTCTTAGCCACCATGTAGGTGCTGGGGATTGAACCCAGGTCCTCTGCAAGAGCAGAGTGCTCTTAACTGCTAGGCTATCTCTCCAGCCCCAGCAGGTCAATTCTTTTTTTGAGGTAGGGTCTCAAACTAAGGATACAGCTAAGAATAACTCTGAAGTTTTGACCCTCCTGCCTCCACCTCCTGTGTGTGTGTGTGTGTGTGTGTGTGTGTGTGTGTGTGTGTGTGTAAATGTGGTACTGAGGACCAAACCCAGGGCTTCATGCATGCTAGACAAGCACTTTACCGACTGACCTACATCCCTAATGCTGATGGATGTTTCTTCAGGAACTTTTCCAAACTTTCCTTGCCTGTATTTCTCTCCTGTTCACTGTGACCTTCCAGCAAGCAATGGGCTCTTGAAACATTCCATACTTTCCTTAGTGAGGAAAAATGGTGTGTTGCCGTCTCTCCATTAGAAGTGGTAGGTCTTTGCTTTACAAGGGTGAGGAATCTTCCTACTCCTCACTTTCTGAACTACTCCACAGAAGGTAGAAGAGGGATCACCCAAACTTTCAATGTCTCAGAAACTGACAAAAAGGGGGCCTGGGGAGACCACTCAGTGGTTAACATCATGGGCTGTTTTTTAAATTAAAATTGTGTATGAACGTACTGTCTTCATGTAGGTTTGTATACCCATGTTGTGCAATGCTGCAGAGGTCCGAAGCAGGTCTCGGATTCCCCTGGAACTAGAGTTCTCCTGGAATTGGAGTTACAGACAGTTCTCAGCTGCCATGTGGGTGCTGGGGATCGAACCAGCATGGGCTGTTTTTATAGAAGACCTGGATTCAAATTCCAGCACCCACATGGTGGCTAACAACCATCCATAACTCTAGTTCTGGGGATCTGATGCCCTCTTCTGTCCTCTGGAGGCTTTGCCCAACACGGGTGCACTTACATGCAATAAATTTGTAAATGTAAAATAAAAATAGAAATTGCCAAAAAGGAAAAGTGTGGCTCAGTGGTAAAACACTTGCCTAGCGTGTGTACAAGGCCTTGGTTTCCATCTCTAGTAACAAATAGAAAAATTAAAAAGAAGGGTGGGCAGGGCATAGTGGCACATGTCTTTAATCCCAGCACTCGGGAGGCAGAGGCAGGTGGATCTTGTTTAAGGCCAGCCTGGTCTACATAATGAGTGCCAGGCCAGCTGGGGCTACAGAGAAACCTTGTCCCAAAAAGAAAAAAAAAAAAGAAGGAATATTAATCTGCCACTACATGCTAACACACAGGCTAGAGATAGATGGGAGAAAAGATGTTCTTGCAAATATAAAGCTAGTTATTAGAGTCCTTAAGCTAAAAATAGTTATTGTTGATCCCTGATGACCTAGAATCCCCTGTGGCTATGTCCAAGCCTTCCACACACTTCCTGAATGGAAAACCACACTTTAAGAATCTAGCAAAAATGAAAAAACAAAACAAAACCTGAAAGATGCAGGACAGTTATGGCAGAATACATGATCTGGGATGGGGTGGGGGTGGGGGGGAAGGGAAAGGGAAATATGCCTGATCTGAATTGGAAAATGATGTACGAAATGCACAAACCATCAATAAAAATTAAATTAAAAAAAAAAAAGAATCTAGCACGGGAGACAAACAGAAAGGATTTAAACTTTTGTAAGATCTTGCAACTGAATTATTAGAATCAACTAGAAGGGTTTAGAAATTGTCCTGGCTTGTAGCTATCTGCACTGTGGTTGTTTATCAACACTGAGTAGATGGAAGGTTGAGGCAGTTTTAAAGGAATCCTTAATTTTTTAAATAAAATAATTGTGTGATGTCAGGGATTGAACTTAACCCTAGCTAGGAGGATTTCCCTAGAGTGTTTACTAGAATTGGAACTGTTGGCTTACAGGATGTGTGGCTGTTTAGCTTTACAGCATAGCATCAATGTCCTCTCCAAAGTTCTTAGACAAAGCTTCCCTTTGAACAGCGATGTGTGGTGTTTCCTCTGCATCCTCGTTGCCATTTGCACTGTTAGCCTTAATTTTTGCCAAAGCTGTTTGTTCTTTTCATCCGCGAATACTATCTGAACCTCTTGAAGCTACTTACATTTTCAACTTGGGTGACCTCATGGGGTTAAAGATTCTATCTGCTTACTATTTACTGTGTAAAAAATATTTCCTGTTCCAGCCCAGAAGGAGATTTGAGGGTTTTTGTTTGTTTGTTTGAGAGTTTGGACTTTGTCCCCAGGCTAACTTACTTGTTTCCATTGGTCACCAGCAACAAGAATGAAAATATGTATGGAAAACTACTAGGAATTATTGTTTGTATCATGTAAAAAGTATTGGGAGTCAAAACTTGGTTTGCACTTAACAATGTGTTAGCTTGGGGCTGGAGAGATGGCTCAGCAGTTAAGAGCACTGACTGTTCCTTCAGAGGAACTGAGTTCAGTTCCCAGAAACCAAATGATGGCTCACAACCTTCTGTAACTCCAGTTCCAGGAATCTGACAACCCTCTTCTGGCCTCTTCCGGCACTGCATGCATGTGGTACTGTGGGAGAATTTAGTTAAGATGGGCAGCATTCTAAACCAATGGGATCTCCCTGACCACACCCATGGGGTGGGATGTGGGGACAAAAAGGTTTAGGATTTCGCCCTGGGAGTTGAGTCATGCTGTCTATATAACCAGACATTTTGGAATAAAGCTCTCTCTGTATTTGGACCTTAACATGTGCCCATGTGGTGTGCTTTCCTGTGCGTGTTTTTCACGTGGATCATCCTAGGAATAAATGGGACACCCCACATGGTACATTTACATACATGTAGGCAAATCATTCATATGTAAAAAATAAGAATGAATCAACAAGCCGGGGAATGGTGGTGCATGCCTTTAATCCTAGCACTTTGGAGGCAGAGGCAGGTGGATCTCTGTAAATTCAAGCCCAGCCTGGTCTACAGAGTGAGTTCCAGGACAGCTGGGGCTACAGAGAGATCCTATCTCAGACAAAAAAAAAAAAAAAAAAAAGAATTAATCAATAAAAAATTTAATGTGTTAGCCTATTACTCCCCCAATAATATAAAGTGAATATCAGTGTCCAAATGAATACCAAGAGATGGACTTAAAGAGAAAGATATGAGGCTGGAGAGACAGGTTCAATACACAGCACCCACATGGTGGCTAGCAACCATCCATAACTCCAGTTCCAGGGTATTTGATGCCCTCTTCTGACGTCTGTAGGTATGCAGGCAATACACTCATACACATAAAATAAAAATAATAAAATATTTTTTAAGACAGAAAGATGTAGAGGTGGATGGGAAGTATAAAAGGAGAGATGGTATCAGGCCATGGAATATGGAATGGGGTTGTAGTGCACTGACCTCCGTGGAGTATGGAATGGGGTTGTAGTGCACTGACCTCCGTGGAGCATGGAATGGGGTTGTACTGCACTGACCTCCGTGGAGCATGGAATGGGTTTGTACTGCACTGACCTCCGTGGAGTATGGAATGGGGTTGTAGTGCACTGACCTCCGTGGAGTATGGAATGGGGTTGTACTGCACTGACCTCCGTGGAGTATGGAACGGGGTTGTAGTGCACTGACTTCCGTGGAGTATGGAATGGGGTTGTAGTGCACTGAACTCCATGGAGTATAGAGTGGGGTTGTAGTGTACTGACCTCCATGGAGCATGGAATGGGATTGTAGTGCACTGACCTCCGTGGAGTATGGAGTGGGGTTGTAGTGTACTGACCTCCGTGGAGTATGGAGTGGGGTTGTAGTGCACTGACCTCCGTGGAGTATGGAATGCGGTTGTAGTGCACTGACCTCCGCGGAGTATGGAGTGGGGTTGTAGTGCACTGACCTCCGTGGAGTATGGAGTGGGGTTGTAGTGCACTGACCTCCGTGGAGCATGGAATACAGTTGTAGTGCACTGACCTCCGTGGAGTATGAAATGCGGTTGTAGTGCACTGACCTCTGTGTAGTATGGAATGGGGTTGTAGTGCACTGACCTCTGGTTTAAGCGCAGATCCATATTAATCATTTCAGTTTCTCTCATAATCCTCTGTTTGAAATACAATGAAATTAGGCCCATTTTGTGAACAAGAAAAGTTAATTCACATGTCTCCAGGGTCAGAGAAGGACTGACAATCCTTTTATTCTAGCTACAGCAGTAAAGGCAGTTCATGAGTTCATGAGCTGATTCATTTATGCCTCCAAATATATTCTCTATATACTCTATTGGTGCCACAAATTCCAAGGTATTTCTGAATCATCCATTTGGGTCTCTATGCTGTAACGTAATCATCACTTGTCACTTTGGTGACGAGTTAGGGAGGCAAGGGTTTCACAGGAGCTTGCCAGTGTGGGCTGGGCCATTGCTGGCCCTGCTTGCTCTTTCCAAGCCTCACTTCCTTGGCTTCTGAAATGATATTCATGCCAACTTCTGTGCATTACTTTTTATTTTATTTATTTGTTTGTTTGTTTGTTTGATAATTTTTAGATACTATGTGGAAAAAAATAAATAAAACTATAATCATGATTTTAAAAAAAAGTTTTAGATAGTGTCTCCCTATAGCCCCAGCTGGCCTGGAACTCACTCTGTAGACCAGGCGGCCTTGAATTCACAGAGATCCACCTGTCTCTGCCTCCCAAGTGCTAGAATTAAAGGCATGCGCCATCATGACCAACTTAAAGATGGTTCTTGGCCACCATGTGGGTGCTGGGAATCGAACCCAGGTCCTGTGCAAGAGCAGTTGGTGCTCTTAACCGCTGAGTCATCTCTCTAGCCCTGCATTACTTTTTAAAACCCTGCATTTACTTGACATTAGCCAACAGAGGTAATGGAACCTACTCCTTTGACGTTTTGTTGTGGCACCATTTTATACATGAAGAAATCGAAGTGCAACTCACTGGGTAGCTTGTTCAGGTTCACCCTGTAAGATCTGTGCTCTTCACCTTTAGCCCATGTAGGAGCTACAGCACAGGCAGAAGCACTAATTCACATTGACAGGCATGCACGCATACTATTCTAGAACACACTGGATTTGACAAGATGAGACTAGAAGAATGCCATGCCAACTACACTTGAATTCGTGCTGTTCCAACCAGTTGCCAGTGGCCAGACCATTCCAAAACCCTTGTTCCAGCAAAGTTTGTCAGGCAGATGTAACATCATACTTTGCTTCTGATGTTTTGGCCCTGCCACAAAACTGAACATCTCTCAACGGGTCATCCAGGTCTTAAAAGTAGGAAGTGCTGCTCTTTTATTTTTAGTCCTGTATTTTCTAAGTTTTCATTAGGCCCTGTATAGTTGTCAACTCGGCTTGCTGTTTCCCAGTATTTCTTCTCTTTAGGTTGCTTTTTTCTTAACTTAGAAACCCTGCTGTTCTACAAAACATGGCAGAATTAAAAAAATAAATGAGAACTGGGCTGGAGAGATGGTTCAGCAGTTATGAGCACCAACTGCTCTTGCAGAGGACCTGGGTTCAATTCCCAGCACCCACAAGGCAGCTAAGAACTGTCTTTAAGCCAGAGGTGGTGGCACATGCCTTTAATCCTGGCACTTGGGAGGCAGAGGCAGGAGGATCTCTGTGAGTTCAAGGCCAGCCTGGTCTACAGAGTGAGTTCCAGGCCAGCTGGGGCTATAGGGAGACCCTGTCTCAAAAAGAAAGAAGGAAAGAAAGAAAGAAAGAAAGAAAGAAAGAAAGAAAGAAAGAAAGAAAGAAAGAAAGAGAACTAAACAAGAACTTAGCGATGGCTCTGCCAGTAAATCACTTGCTTCTCAAGTGGGAGGAGCTGAGTTCAAATCCCCTAGACCCATGTAAAATCAGATGGCACACACCTGTAATCCCAGCAGTGGCAAGATGGGAGGTGGAGATGTGGAGGTCCCCGGAAGCTTGGTGGCCAGCGAGTCTAGCCTACTTGGTGCAGTTCCAGGCCAGCAAGAGACCCTGCCTCAAACAAAAAGTGGAAGGAGCCTAGAGGCTGCCCTCCAACCTCCACATCCACATCCACACTTGTACTCACACTTGAACATGCGATGCATACACATGCTTGAGTGTAACTGACAACTTCACACAAAAGAACAAAATGAAATCTGCGTTAATATGGTAAAAAGCCAAACAATATGGAATGAAATCTCAAGTGGTAATCCACTCCAAAACTCATTTTGCTGTGCTCCTGTCTCTCTAAGTTCTGTCACAAAACCTACAGTTTTTTTTTTAAGTCTGGACACAGTGGTGTTCATGTGTAATCCTAGCATTCCTATGGAGAAACAGGGAAACATAGAGAGCCTAGAATCTCCAAATTTCAAGTCATGTAAGTGGCAGGGTAGGGATTCAAACCCAGAAAGTCTGGCTTCTCCATCTGTATGAAAATATGTCCCTTGGGGGGTAGTTGTGTTAAAGGGACAGTAGGACTAAATAGTACCAGAGGACCGTGAGTGAGACAGTGACTTGGCTGCCACTCAGGAAGCAATGATTTCTATCCTGAGATGTGTTTCTCAGCTTTGGTGACCTGAAATACCTTTTACCTAGCCCACGGCACCAACCAAAACCCACAGCTCACACCACCCTCACCACCAGCCAGGCTGGCTTTCCTTCCTCCTACAATCTTCTTTCATTGCTACAGATGTAACTGACAGATGACATTAGTGAAGACTGTGGCCTACAGATGAAAAGCTACTCCATCCAATAGAATGGAATGGAAGGGACTAGAGCAGCTTCATATCTATTGTTAACATTTCATCTCTCGACTCTGTTGATCAAGAACATTTCTGAAACCTTTGTTGGAATGAGTTTCTTACTGGTTACAATTTATCTATAACCTCTTCAGAAAACAGGATGATATTATGAAAAACTATTGAAGGGATGGGTGTCTGGGAATGACTTCTAGCCAGGAGTCAATCAGTTAATACTGAACATACACACACACACACACACACACACACACACACACACACACACACTCCCCTGCATGCATGAGTTCTTCTCATTGACTCTTGTCTAGCTGTTTCTGTCTTGTATGTGAAACACGAGGAATGGTGGAAGATTATAATAAAACTTTAGGGTCCTTTGAGCATGCTGTCAAACAAATAGGGTATTCAGTCTACCTTCTTCAGAATAAATAGGCAAACCATTTCTGTAGTCTCCTCACAGGGGAACTGCATGTGTAAGCGGTGCTTTTTATGATTGTCATGAATTCAGAAAAAAACTTTTCTCAAGAGAGAATATTAATTAAGATACAATCCCAGGCTAACCCACAATAGGGGGCATAGCTAAGCTGCTGTCTAATTACAGCCATAAAAGAAAATAATCCTGTTGAAATAGCCAAGTGATGTCACCTGCTTATTTGGAAAACAAATACTTGTTTAAAGGCCACTTTAATTGAAAATTGGCTCAGCTCTGGAGATGAGATTTAGGTACAGATATTAATGGGATGTGCCAGAAATATTTGAAAATTTGGGGGTTTACAGCACAATTCTGATTATGCTAAGTACCTAAAATTGTCCCTAAGATATTGTAGTATGTTTAGTGAAGTCTTACTGGATGAATGTCCACTGAACTTTATTTTCACTTCAAGAAGTAAGACTTTCCTTTGTATTGATATAGAAACATACCACTTAATGCTGTACTGTGTTACAGGTAGAATAGAGGGACAGAGAGTGCATCTTGTAGGACATTGGCAGTTTGAGACAAGGCCATGCTGCTCACTGTGGGCGATAATGAAGGGGCAGAGTTACTTTGTATTCTCCTTTCCATCTCATCCACCCAAGGCACTCAAAAGAAGGACAAAAGAAAGATTTTGTGTCACATTTCCTCAGCAAGCCATCCAGAGGCACCATCAGATAAGGACAGTTTAGCTGCAAGTCAGGCAGCTGGAATAAGGGCAAAGCAAAAAAGAGAGGCTTTTGAACATATAGTACTAATTTCAGAAAGACTGTGTTTGTGAACCTGGCTTAGATAAATTATCCATATGGAATATATTTTAAATCCTATGTAGTTACTTAAAAAATTAACTAGTGTGGCGTGATGGGCAGAACACTAGTAGAAAACTAGAGATGGATTCTACTTTAACCCCTTTTAAGTTTTTTTTTTTTTCATTTATTTTTATGTGTACAAATGGTCTGCCTTCATGTATATGTGTGCTCATGGGTGCAATGTCCAAAGAGGCCAAAAGAGGGCATTGAATCCCCTGGAGATGGAGTTAGGGAAGGATGGTTGTTAGCCACCATGTGGGTGCTGGGAACTCGACCTGGGTCCTCTGCAAGGGTCACCAGTGCTCTTAACCTGTGAGCCAGTTCTCCAGCCACCTTTAACTTATTTAAAACTTAGTTCTCTTTCCAGTAAAATGTATCTAAAAACTTCCTCCTTGCCCGTTTACTCCAGCTGTCATCTAGTGAGAAGCTGCTCATGAAACAACTCAGAACAGCGGGAACTGACAACACATTTCTACAAAGGTCATTCTTACTTCTTATCCACAAAAGCAAGGTGTTGGGCCAGAGGGCCCTGAAATGATGTCCATTCTAAAATTCTGGAGATTTAAGTGGCCTAGGTCTTTAATGGCCATGGCCGTCCTTCTATCTGTTAAATGTTTCCTTCAGATATAGGATAGCAAACGTGCTCCTATGGGACTTGGGCAACTCTACTGCCTTTTGGATTAGCAAGGTAGGCCACAATTATGAAGAGGAAGCTGCTTTTGACTCTTAAGAGAGCTTAAAACTGCAGCTCTGTGGTTGTAAGATGATACACCGTAGCTTCACATTTCCTGAAATTTCGTTTTTATTGACATTTGTAGAAACTTGTCTAGCAGGGGCCTGCTTGCATGGGACCCTTAGCATGGTGGTGCTAATGCTTAGCAAGTGCTGATATCCATTACATCTCAAAGAGAGTTAGTCCTGTGATCCAATACAAACAGAGGAACAAAAACAGTTTGTCCTAGAGCATTCTATGGGAAACCACAGTGTTCAGGGCTTTGCAAACCGCATACTGAAGCCTGGTGTAAGATTTGTGAACTATACTGGGTGATCAAATTTCATCTTTGAAAATGTTTGATGACAATGCAACAAGAGACGAGACAGTAAGATTTCTGCTGTGACAAGAAATTCACCAAATTTCCCAAAGAGAATCATTAATGCTTAAAAAAAAACATTTATTTATAATTTGTATCGGGTTAAGATATACAAATGGCTATATATTTTTTCTGATTAACACAATATCACATTATAACACTTTCTTTACTTGTAGGACAAGTTAAAGGAACTAAGCTTAAATTTCCTTCCCAAATAAGTAGCATACAGTCAATGAGAACCAGTTTGGGTAAATGTAATGAAAGCTTATTCCTTGGCTCCTGTTTATGGGTATGTGTAATACAACTTAGGCATCTATAGGTCAAAACATAAAAATCTAAAAAAAAAAAAAAAAGAGGGAGGTGGGAGGTGGGGTACTATCCTTTCTGGGATACAAATGGAAAACTCTGTGTTTCAATCCTATTGATAAATTTTCAATTTTTCTGATCTTGAAAATAACAATGGGAGGAGAATTTTATGTTCCCACAGGTAAAAATCACCAATCTAAATGCCTGAAAACATACAACTTATGGCTGTGCAGGATGAACTGGGGAATGCCAGCAGAGAGGTTGACCCATCTGAACATTAAGGAATGAGGAACCTCAGACTGCCTGAGACACGGACACTGAGCATCTCTATGAATAATATTGGGGTTGACTGTTAATAATGGACCCTAATGCTGAGAAACCTTCCTACCTCCCCCCCCCTTTTTTTAGGAAAAAGAATAATAGGATGGTAATGAAACCACTCCCAAACTGTAAACTAGAGCCAATTGTTACAGTGGTAATTTCCTATAAAACAGGCACAACGTATTAACTGATTATTAGGCATAGGAACTGTGAAAGGATATTTCTCTATCTAGAGCCAAATTCAATAGTAAAGTGTTTATAAGTTGTGTAATTAAGCAAAATATATTACTACAGGAAAGCTCTGACATCAGCAATGAATTATTCTGCCTAGGAGATGTTGGCTAGGGGATTCAAACCTGCCCCCCCCCAAATTATAAAGGCCTTTTGCCTATAAGTGGGATATATGCAAGGAGAAAGGCAGTAAGTCCCTGTTGTCGAAGACCTGGTGTGAGCATGAAAAATGTTATGAGACGTCACTTGCTAGCGTACAACCGGCCTCTGAAATGCTAGAGAGCGTTACCAAAGGCCACTACAGCAATACAGCAAAATATTGATCTCCCTGAGACAAACAAGACTCCTCCGAAAATATCAGCTACACCTCAACAGCCTGGAGATACAGTGCAACAGTGGCAGCCAAGTGCGTATATTATATCCCAAAACTATTTGGCTATTAGCTCTCTCCTTGGAGGAATAACTCACAGCGGATGCCACAAGCTTATGTCCTCTAGTGGTTAGGCGATGTTATAAGCCACAATAAGAACTTATCACCCTTTATAGAGAAACCACAGTTTGCGGATTAGCATACCATCCAAGCATCTGTGTCTATGCTCACAGCTTAGCTTGACACAATAAGTGGTACTGCTTAAATGCCTGTACATCCAATAGCTTGAGCTTTGTTAGTATGACTGAAAAGAGTATCACTGGGAAAGCTGTCAATCCGTGAAGGGAAACAAACTGAACAGACTGGAGTCCAAAATGACAACTCCAAAGAAATTAGACTGTTTTCTTCTCACCCACTTGTGCCCCTTTCCCAAAGCCCAGGGAACAAACTGCGGAAGAGGAGGCGTGGTAGATTGTAAGGGCTGTGGAGAGATAGGGGTGAATCATGAGACTACAGGAATATAGTCTGGACACCTGATTGATCAACATGCCTGTGCATACAAGCTTCTCCAACTGGACTATGGGAACCTTGGGTTGTTCAAAATTTGGACATAGATACTTGCAAAATGCACCAATTACTTAATTGTATGACATACTGAATAACATCAATGTTATCTGCAAACAACTGGGTCATTGTATTGTAGAATCCCTTAAAAATAAAAATAAAAAAAATATCAAAAAAAAACAAAAACAAAAAAAAAAAACTGCATGACTAAGTAACAAACAGATCAACTTTCTGTACTTTGCGGAGAAGAAAATTTGCCCAAATAAGCCAAAATGGCCACTAATAAATATTCTCTAAATGTTTTGGCGTGTTGCTAACTTTTAGCTGCCCATTTAATTTCTTTTTAATAATATTTTATTTATTATTTTTACTTTTTGTGTATGACCGTATTGCCTACATGTATGTAAGTACACCTGTGTCATGCAACAGCCTCAGAGGTCAGAAGAAAGTATCAGATTCCCCCTGGAACTGGAGTTACAGATGGTTGTTGGCTGCTGTGTGGGTGTTGGGAATCAAACTCAGGTCCTCTGCAAGAACAGCCAGTGCTCTTAACCACTGAGCCATCTCTTCAGCCTCCTATTTAATTTCTTAATTATGTTTTATTTAAAATGTATTAGTGTTGCTGGGCGTGGTGGCGCACGCCTTTAATCCTAGCACTTGAGGCAGAGGCAGGCGGATCTTTGTGAGTTCAAGGCCAGCCTGTCTACAGAGTGAGTTCTAGGACAGCTGGGACTACAGGGAGACCCTGTCTCAAAAAAACCAAAATAAGTAAATAAATAAATAAATAAATAAAATGTATTAGTGTTATTAGGCTAATAACTTGCAATGTAGGAAGATGTATTTGTCACACAGCAGTGAAAGGATGTTCAAAAATTTAAATGCAAATGACAGAAGTCAGTCTGGCATTTAAAAAAGTCTAATAGCCAGGTGTGGTGGCATACACCTTTAATCCTAGCACTTGGGAGGCAGAGGCAGGCAGATCTTTGTGAGTTCAAGGCCAGCCTGGTCTACAGAGTGAGTTCCAGGACAGCTGGGGCTACAGGGAGACCCTGTCTCGAAAAGACCAAATAAATAAATAAATAAATAAATAAATAAATAAATAAATAAATATAAAAAAGTCTAATAAAGACAAGTTAGACACAGATTATGGAGACATGAGTAGAGAAATGTGGCTTACGCTTTGCAGTCACCTGGTCACTTTCAAGTACTACAAATTAGAATTGTTCCTGAAAATTCTGTCATTCTTATTGCTTGATCCTGTGAATGGCTATGTATTTGTAATTCTGGGGCTATGACACCATGATGAATTGAGTGATTTAGAGAATCTATGCAGGGGTTTACAGTATTTTTGTTCAAGCCCAAATTATGTGGTAAGGAATAGTAGCTAGGAGCCTGTGATGTCACCCATGGATAATCATCAGGTGGTCAATGTCCCTGAACATCTGCCCTCTCTTAGCTCACTGCACTCTGCTGCCTAAAGCAAGCGCCAGCTTCCTCAAATGGTCTGTGCATTTTGAAAAGTCCAGGGAAGACTCTGAGAAAATGGACTTATCACTTTGCCCAAACATACTTTAATCAATTACTTTTTTTTTTTTTTTTTGTCTTTTGAGACAGAGTCTCCCTATAGTCCCAGCTGGCCTGGAACTCACTCTGTAGACCAGGCCGGCCTTGAACTCACAGAGATCTCCCTGCCTCTGCCTCCCAAGTGCTAGGATTAAAGGCATGTGCCACCAGGCCTGGCTTAAAGATAGTTCTTAGCTGCCATGTGGGTGCTGGGAATTGAACCTGGGTCCTCTGCAAGAGCAGTCAGCACTGTTAACCTCTGAGCCATCTCTCCAGCCCAATTACTATATTGGTGATCCAACTACTACTCTTATTTTATGGCCATAATTAGATAACGGATAAAGTGGCACAGGGCTGGTACCTTGTACAACTCCACATTATGCCAAAGTCCAACTCTCTGTGCTGTTCGTTGCCAGGATACTTGGTTATATGGATCGTATTTTTTCCACAATTGAGCTGTTCTTATGAACAGGTGTTCAGCTAGTGGGACAAACAGCAGGTGTGAAGCTTTAGCATACTTGTTAACATCACAAAAAAACCTAAAGAGGACAGGTATGTTAGAAAGTTCTGCTTGGGACAGTGTTGAACTTACAGTAGTAAACAGCTCAGGTTGAGTTAGCTAATGAAGGGGGGTAAGTCTTGGCCTGTTCAGTCCTGCTTCCTGAATCTTAGTTCCAGCTACCTCCGAAGATTAAAGTACGGTGAATAGTTAATGAAGTGATGGATGCTTCTAGAATTAGTTATTTCATTGGAGTTCTTTAAAAAAATGGGTTTTACTCCAGGGGACCAGTAGATGAGAAATTTGGACAGAGCTGAGGGGATATAAGCATTAAGGATGACTGCTTGTGTAAATTTCCTTAGGGGGCAGCCACATAGAAAGAAATGGAAAAATAGCAACAAAGACTACACTATGTAAGCAGATCTGTGATGACCTTAAGAATTCCAGGAAACGTCCATCTAGATCCTTCTAGATTGGTCTAGATCAAACTGCCAGAGTGACTATAATTAGCTTCCTGCTTATTATCCTCTAAGATTAGAACTGTCTGCCTCAGATTTTGGGGGGGGGGGTAGTCAGGGGCTTGTTTTCAACCTGCAATTGCAGACTTGTAAACAAACTGAGTTTTCATGTTTGGTCACATTTTATCAAACCACCAGGATCAAATTATAAGAAACAAGGAGGGAGATAAAAACAAACTTCCCTGTTTGGATAGAGCTTCATGAACACCTATGTGCCCATGAAGAAATAACTGCCTAAAGCAAACAGAGTGACTTGACCTTGTGAGGAAGAATTCTTTAAACACCTACATTTATTCTGAACTTTTTAATAGGGGGCCTGAGTGACGGGGGAATACGGGCTTGGCACAGAGCCCACATTGAAGTAAGCAGGGGGTCGAGGGGTCCCTGAACCCTCTTGGCTGTATGCTAAAATCCCAGGTCAATCAGTTTGCTCTCTTGAGCCTTCATGGATTGTATTCAATGGTGACCATATAGTTCATTGCTCTGGCGAGGTTGGTTTTTTGTTTGTTTGTTTGTTTGTTTGTTTGTTTTTGAGACAAGGTCTCCCTTTAGTCCCAGCTGGCCTGGAGCTCACTCTGTAGATCAGGCTGGCCTTGAACTCACAGAGATCTGCCTGCCTCTGCCTCCTGAGTGCTGGGATTAAAGGCACGCCCCAGCATGCCTGGCAAAGTATTTTTGACAGGGAAGAGGCAGGTATTACTAATCCCACTGCAGGCTAGTGAGACATCTGAGCGAGTGCTTACTGCTGCCAAGCCTGACCATCCTGAGTTGGCTCCTCGGAACCCATGTGGTGGAAAGAGAGAACCAGCTCCCAAAACTTGTTCTCTGATCTCCATACACATGTCGTGATATATCCCCCACACACACACATAATAAATAAATGTAAAAAACAATCCAGTTAATTCCAGCCATTAACTAAGGATGACTGCTTGTGTAAATTTCCTTAGGGAGAAGCCACATAGAAAGGAAATGGAAATATAGCAACAGAGACTACACTACGTAAGCAGATCTGTGATGGGGCTCATTCTGCTTTAAAAGTACACTGAAGCTGAGAAAATAAAGGCCTGTGGTTCTGTGCTCTCCTTACTCCTCAGGCGGAGCCATCTTCTGTCAAGACTAGTTAGTCTCTGTTGGCAGCTGCAGAAGACTATTCTGCATCTCACTGAGGATAGATATGGGGACTTTCCAGACAACTGGAAGGGAGAGGCAAACGTGCACCTGCTTGGTCAAACCTCACTCACTCCAAATGTCATATGCTTGGAATCAACAGCACTAGAAGGACAAACCCACACCAGGGCCACTGAAAGCCAGTGGTAGTGAGAAGGGCCAGGAAGTCTGCAGGAGCAGGCACCCCCATGCCAGGACACACAGGCCTTGCCTTCCATCTAGAGTGCGGCTGTATCCCCAACAAGCCTGTTCCCCACCGGCATGCCCTGGAGGAGCAGGCAGGAAGTGTGTGGCCCAAGAGAACTAGGGGCTTCCTGGCAGTTTTCACCTGTGTGGATTGGCAGTCTAGACATCCTTCCAGGCCACAGGTCAGCTTTCTACCGTCCACTGTCCCATTTACTCAGTATTTTAGAAGCCTGCGGGATACATTAGTATTCAAAACTTAATCCAGATTACACAGCACAGCCCTTAGATACCAAAGTCTAGAGGCTAAAGAGATGGCTCAATGGTCAAGAGCACTGGCTGCTCTTCCAGAGGACCTGGGTTCAGTTCCCAGCACCCACATGGTAGTTAACAACCATCTGTAACTCCAGTTCCAGGGATCTGACGCCCTCTTCTGATCTCCTTGGGCATTGCATGACATGGGTGCACTTACATACATATAGGCAATATTCTCACATACACATAAAGCAGTAAAATATTAAAAAAAAAAAAAAATTCAAGGACTTTCAACTATGCCCATTCTATACAGAAAGAATTTAGAAATAAAGATGAAGAGTAAATATCCAAAGAAAAGTCCAAAGAAAAGGAAGAAATTCTGTCACCTCTACACACCCAAGTTTATCAGTTGTGGGAACCCATCACTTGTACAACAGCTGTTCTGATGAAATTCTAAATGGCAGGAAGCAGCTTTTGACACTGGAACAGTATTGGTACCCAGTGTGGGTTGCTGCCCTGCCGCTCACAGTCTAGTCCTTTCCCGGATCCCAGCTTCTGGGTCTCAGGATGTAGCAGAGCTTCATCTCGCCTCTACCCCTGGTCCTTGTCCAGGATGTTCCCGCCACTGTTGTTGTTGTCGTCGTCGTCATCCCCCCCTCCCCCCGCCACCCACTTCCCCCAAATGGAGGTTAATTACACAAGGGCCTTCCCTTGCTGAAGCAATCTGGTTTTCCAATGGGATGAGAAGCCTGTGCTAGGCAGAGTGGGGACGGCTACAGGACAGTCCCCAAGGAAGGAGGCTCCTTGTCCTGAGCTCTGCTAGTGTCTGCTTCTTCTCCAAGAAGGAGCTGGGAATATTTTTTAAGTCCCATGAGCAGAATTTCTTGACATTTTGCCTCTACTATAGAAATCTGAGGTTCTCCATTTTCTAGAAATAGAAATGAAATGTGGCCCCCTCTGATAAGCACAAATGCATTTAGTAAATGAGGTGTGGCAACTCACACCTGTAATCCCAGAACTCAGGAGGCTGAAGCAAGAGGATCTCCAAGAGTTTAAGGCTAGCCTAGGTTATATGTCAATAAAATAAAATGAATAAAATAAAGCAAATTTATTTAACAAAAAACTGCCTAAGAAAAGAAAAGAAAAAGAAAACAGCACGCGTGTGAATTAAATGGTGGCCTACAGGATGTAATTTGAAGAATTCGATTGAAAACTTACAATATTGGTATATTTTTTTCTCAACTGTTTGGAATTTTGACCAGTAAGAATTCTATAGACTTATTGTCCTCAGACCCTGTTTTAAAATTTAAATGGAAATTACATTTACATAATATTTCAAAGCTAGTATGATGCCAGATGCCTGTAATCTCGGCACTCAGGAAGTGAGGGCAGGAGGATCTGGGGTTCAAGGACAGTCCCAACTACGAACTGAGTTCAAGGACAGTCCCAACTCCATACTGAGTTCAAGGACAGTCCCAACTCCATACTGAGTTCAAGGACAGTCCCAACTACATACTGAGTTCAAGGACAGTCCCAACTCCATACTGAGTTCAAGGACAGTCCCAACTCCATACTGAGTTCAAGGACAGTCCCAGCTACATACTGGATTCAAGGACAGTCCCAACTACATACTGAGTTCAAGGCCAGTTGGGCTTCCTGAAACTGTCTACAACAAACGAAACAAAAATAAAACAAAAACCATTTCAAAGAACTCATTGAATATTATCCTCTTAGCACCTATTTAATAACTCGGGTTCATTAAACAATTATAGTCTATTAACATCATAACTTTAATTAGTTTCCCAAAACAAAGCCATAAGAGAATGAGACTTTGGAAACAGCATGGATGGGAAGCCAGTTAGGCAGGGCAGGGCCAGGGCCGGTGGCCCCAATCCCACCCCCACACCTGCCTCCACGCAGGTGTCAGGAGGAGGTGAGGGACAGACAGGTGGCATGGAAGCCACAAAGACAAATGTCACCTCTGCATGCTTTTGCCTAGAGTTGCCTTGAAATATGAATTAAAAGACCTTATACTGGAAAACAGATTCAACTTATTTTCTATTTTATTTTTTTAATTTTATTTATTTTTGTATGTGTATGAATGTACTGACTGCATGTAGGTTTGTGCACCCGTGTTGTGCAATGCCACGGAGGTCAGAAGAGGGTGTCAGATTCCCCTGGAACTGGAGTTCTCCTGGAATTGGAGTTACAGAAGGTTCTCAGCTGCCATGTGGGTGCTGGGGATTGAACCCGGGTCCTCTGCAAGAGCAGTCGGTGCTCTTAACTACTAGGCTATCTCTCCAGCCCCTCAACTTATTTTCTAAAGGAACAATCTGGCTCCCGTCCCTACCCCCCCCCCCACTCTCCCCATGGGAGAGTGCTTCCGCTCAGAATCTTTTCAATGATCATAATCCTTTTGCTTAGACTAGATATAACCCAGGGACAAAAGGACGCTTTAGTATTGAAGCAAACCTTCACACCCTCCCTTCCCATGTTAGCACAGTCCTTAAATGATGCCCTTTCGAGGTTCTGAGTAACCCACAAAGCTTGCTGCTGGACATGTCTAGGTTCCAAGAATTCTCTTGGAAGATGCTGGTGCCAGCTCTCCAGACGGATGAGAATGTGGCTCCCAGACCACAGAGCAGCCTCCTGCTGCTGTACTTCCTGGCACTACCCTGTCCTGGGAAAGGCTGCCCCGCCCCAGCCTTATTAACCTCATCTTGCCAAGTGAAGGGTTTGGCTTTCACTAGGTTTTGTCCCTGGATACACTGTAGAGTCAGCTTGGGATGGGGACTTTAAAGACCAAGGCCAGGGCTGCCCGTTCAGGTATTCACATCCAATTAGCCTAGAGTAGGGCACAGTCGCTAATATTAAAAATAAATAAATAAATAAATAAATAAATAAATATTCTCCATGTCTAACAACCCCTATATTAGACATCTCCAGGACCTTCCAGTCCTAAAAAGACTATGATGCTATCTTGTCTTTAAACTTTATTTCTTTTTTAAAATATCTTTTATTTTTATTTTGTGTGTATGAGTGCATTGCCTACATGTATGTAAGTACACCCGCATTGTGCAATGCCCAAAGAAGTCAGAAGAGGGCACTGGATCCCTGGAACTGGAGTTAAGGACAGTTGCCTTGTGCTGTGCTGAGAACCAAACCCTGGTCCTCTGGAAGAGCAGTCAGTGCTCTTAATTGCTGAGCCATCTCTCTAGCCCCTAAATTTCATTTATGTTTAACTTTTCCCAAATCCCTCATCTTTTATTTTCATGTGACACAGGCTGATTAAATTATTTAAAGAGTTATAATATTAAAGTATTGCTTGGTGAGGTATAGTTGATACAGAACACTGTACATATTCAAAGTATAGAATATGGTCATTTTTCCACTAGAAGAAATGTCCACTACAGCACTAGGGAGGCTGAGGCAAGAAGATTGTCGTGAGTTCAAGGCCAGCCTGGGTTACATAGTACCAAACCAGCAAGGACTTATCAAGAGAGGAGGAAGGAGAGAGGAAGAGAGAGAGAGAGAGAGAGAGAGAGAGAGAGAGAGAGAGAGAGAGAGATTGGTGCTTCATACCTACAATCCCAGTACCCTGGAGGCTGACAGAGGAGAACTGCTGTGAGTTTGAAGCCAGCCTGAGCTACATAGTACACCTGTCTCAAAAACACCAAAGAAAAGAAGAGCCAATAAAAGAAAAAGAATGCTCACCACAGCCCCAAGAGTGAAAATATCTATCACTATCCCAAATGCCCTCTGCTTCTTGGCAGCCCCTACTTCCCCAAAGCCTCTTCTCCCCCCCCCCCTGCCCTCCCTGGCGACCCCTGGCCTGCTTACTCTACTGTAGAGAGTTTACATGTTCTATAATTAGACTCCTGCGACATGTGCAATTTTTTACCCAATTTATTGTAGTTGCAGTCCTGGGCCTGAGACTTCCAGCTCTTGTCCCTTTTATTCCTCTGCTTTTGCTCCCAGTCCTCAGCTGGTCTGGCAGAGAAACCTCTTAATCATCAATCATCACTTGCTTGGCTAAAGACCATCTGTAATTCCAGTTCCAAGGATCCGATGCCCTCTTCTGATTTCCTTGAGCATTGCATGATATGGGTGCACTTACATACATGCAGACAAAACACACACACATAAAATATAATAAATCTTTTTTAAATTTTTTAAATTTTATTTATTTCTGTATGTGTATGAATGTACTGTCTGCATGCAAGTCTGTGCACCCGTGTCATGCAATGCCGCGGAGGTCAGAAGAGGGTGTCGGATTCTCCTGGAACTGGAGCTCTCCTGGAATTGGAGTTTCAGATGGTTCTCGGCCGCCATGTGGGTGCTGGGGATTGAACTCCGGTCCTCTGTAAGAGTGGTTGGCGCTCTTAACTGCTAGGCCATCTCTCCAGCCCCCAAATATAATAAATCTTTAAAAAAAAATTTTGGTCTTTTTGAGACAGGGTCTCCTTATAGTCCCAGCTGTCCAGGAGCTCACTATGTAGACCAGTTGGCCTTGAACTCACAGATGCCTGCCTCTGCCTCCTGAGTACTGGGATCAAAGGCATGCGCCTCCACACATGGCTAAATAAAATATTTATAAAAAAAAATAAGGTACAACCTTAAAAACCCAGGGTCTTAATTTAGTATCCGTGGACTTCTAGTGGTTCATAAAATGTGCTTCAAGATATGTATTGAGATGAGATGGGGATGTCTTGAAAGTGAATAACTGGGAAATGTCCTGGGCTTAATAATTGGATTCTTTCTTCTGTTCATTTGTTTGCTTGTTTGTTTATTTGTTTGTGGCAGGGTCTCACTCTGTAACACACTAGCTTTAGACTCATGGTAATCTTCCTGACTTGGCCTCCCAAGTTCCAGGTTTACAGGCATGAGCCACCATACCCGGCTGCATCGCTGTATTCTTGACTCAAAAGTGAACCCTATGGAGTGAATGCTCTGCTTTCCTTTCATGTCCTAGGTGCAGTTTTTCAACACTGACATCTAGTCCCCTGCCAGCTGGCTGCACACCCAACCTCTCCAGTCAGTGTTTTGCTCCATACCTGTCCTGGGTCTCCTTAACTGTATTCAGACACACTGTCATGAACACTTGGGGTCCCTCTCCCGGACCCTCTCATCTAAGCTTTGTGGTATGCTGTTCCCTTTTATTAAATGACTGTTTCTCCACTTAAGAGGTGACCTTGAATACTTGGATATCATTGAGCTCAAAAATTGCAAAACTCCACTTCCTGGAAACCCCAGAGTGCAGGATTTCTTTTCATCTTAAACATGATCAAAGTTTTCATTATTGTAAACATATAAAATGAGAACAAGAAATAATAATACATAGCACTGCAAGTTCAAAGTCCAGCTACCTCTACTCAGTCCAGATACTACATCAAAAGCAAAATCTATTTTAAGCAATATTATGTCTGATTTTAGATTAAAAAGCTGAGATGCAGAACAGCAATCCCTGGCATTTAAATTATAAAATGATAAATGATAGTTATACAGTGATGAAAATAGGGAGAGAAAAAAAAAACCCACCCAAACCAAATAAAACAGTATAATAAGAACTACAATAAACATCTCACCTGCCGGCCAAAAGGCCAGCGTGGGCAGCGCCACCCCGCTCCCTCGCAGCCCTGTGCATACTTTCTCACTCTGACTCCAAGCCGGGAGTCAGATTGCATTTTGATTCTCCCTCTCATCTGTACTGCTTTTCCCCAGCAGAAGAGCAAATATTTTAACTCTAGCACTTTGGTGTTCTCTCTACACAAGTTCATTCTCTACATTCAAAAGACCTTCGAAAGCTACTTACGCGGAAGAGGAAAGGCGAGCTCTGTGCTGGGAAGCAGCGTGTGCTGGGAAGCAGCGGGCGCTGGTGCAGCCTGATTAAATAGCCCAGCTGGCTGACTGCAAGCACGTTTATTTACGCCCAGGCGCGGACCTGAAAAACCTGCAGCGTGGGCAGGAGGGGAAGGACTGAAAGTCTGCCAACATTACATCCCTCCCGGTTATTCAGGTTTGATGCCCAGGCGGTGACTTCTGAGAGTCTCATGGAAGTTTCTCATCGTTCCCTTCGCTACCCAGTCCTTGTAGCCACCGAGATTGGATGGAAGACGCCGCCTTCGAGAGAAGAGGAAGAGAAACAGGACCCTGGCCCTTCCCCGGCTTCCTTATTTGGTCCCAGTTTGGGTTAGATGTTGCCGCATCTCAAAGCTTAGGTCTGCAAGGGAGAATTAACAACTCCAGGGGCCAGGCGCCGAGCTAAGCACCTGGACCACTGCCCAATTAATGAAAAGCTGTTTCTTTTGGACATTGAAAGTACAAATAAGGAACAATTAAAACAGAGGCCAGACTGTTGTGAGACAATTTTACATCCCCATTCAAACACTCTCTTCGTCTCTTTCCTCCGCTCTGTCCCTAACCCCTGCCCTTTGTTAATGAAATTCCTCTCTAAGAGTAGAAAGATTCCCCACTAGAGCTCACATGAAAAGGCAGTGTGTGAGCAGGCTGTGGGAAGATGGGCCTGTGTGAATGTGCTCAAAGCCCGTGCCAGTGGGCGAGGGGAGGGAGAGAAGACCCCGCTGGCCAGTGTTTTTGTTTTATTAGCTAGGTACTTCGTATACAGTCAGTTGCACTGCTGAACACATTATGTAAGGTTGTGATTTGGAGGGGAGGAAGAGAGAGATGCCGCTCTATTGAAATCATTTATGGGAGTATCTGTGTGTGCTGCACAAACTAGAGCCACCCAGACATAAACAACCTATATGCTTCATTTGACTGGAGGGGAAAAAAAGGCCCACTTGATTCTCCTGGGAACTGGCGTCATATTGGTCGTATTGAAAGAAGAGCAGTCACTGCTCAACATAGCTCCTTCTCTGGGAAGAGGGGTAAAGGCTATAATGCCCATGTGGGAGGAAGCAGAGACAGGGTGCCCTGCTTCCCAAAGGAATTCTTTTGCTTCTTGCCTATTCATTGGTTTACTTCCAACTCTTCATGACCACATCTGGATCTTGCATTCCAATTTCTCGGCTCTGTCTTTCGAACCTGGTGACCCCCAGGGCTATGATGATGGTGGTGTTCTAGGCTGGGGTACAGCTCAGTGGTGGAGCACTTGCCTAGCTTGTGTGATGGTCCGTGTTTGAGCCCCAGCCTTGCAAGAAAACAACAGATAAATGCATCCTTCTTGTTTGATGACAACACTCTAAATCTGGAGGAACTGCCTCTGCTCCAGGCTCTGTGTGGAGCCCTTTGCAGCATTTCCTCCTTTGTCAAATCCTCACAGCACTATGAATGAAATTCTTTTATTACCATCTTTCAGATGAGGACATTGATACCTAGAAAGATTAACTAGCTTGCTCAAGGCCACAGTAAGTAGCAGAGATGAATGTGAATCCAGGTCTATCTGATTTCAGTCTGGGTTTACGATCAGGACTGATTCAAACTGATATTTAGAAATTTGCCAAAGAATGCTTTTGCGTGCTTCTAATTGTGTACTTAACCCCTGGCTTTGAGACTGTGACTTCCATGATCATAGGACCTCGTCTTCTTTGTTCGTTCTTGCAGCTCTAGCACCTAACACTGTGTCTGGCACATAGCAGGTCCTCAACAAACGTGGAAGTTGTTCAATTTCTAAATTCCTTCTGAGGCCATGCAACTCAGCAGATAGGAGGTGGTAACAGCAACCCCTCCTCTTGGCCCAGGAGCACTTGCTTTGCTGTTGCATAATATATCGGCATCAAGCTATTCTTCTTTATCTGGTATGTCGTGGAGGCAAAACTAAAAGTGGCTGAGAGCATGAAGCAGTTTTTAATCTCACAAGAATTCTGCAGACACATGTGTAGTCTAGATAGGACTCCTATATTAAACCTCACCTACCCAGGGCTCAGGAACCATTGCAGAAGAGGGGGTGGGAAGACTGTAAGAGCCAGGGGTGAGGGATGACCATAAAGAAACCATCTTCCAGGTTCCTGGGAACTTGCACATAGGAACTTCCAGCAATGGTGACAGCATGTCTAAGACCCCTGCAGACTCGGACAAAAACCAGCATAGAGCTGGAGAACTGGGCAGGAGGCCCCATCCTCAGAACTATCAGCTGCTGATTACTGTGGGGTAAAGGAGAGTTGCTCTTTAAGGGAGTGAGATGAGATAGGCTGAACAGGCTCTAATGGATGAACTCACACTGAAAGACAGCTGGGTACAAAAACTTGACTCTAGGCTTTAGCACATAAGACAGAATGCATGAAATCCTGTGGGCAGGCTATGGGGGATGCATATAGGGGAGAGCTAAATATGATTAAAACTGTAATGTACCAGGGCTGGAGAGATGGCCTAGCGGTTAAGAGCACCGACCGCTCTTGCAGAGGGCCCGGGTTCGATCCCCAGCACCCACATGGTGGCTGAGAACTGTCCGGAACTCCAATTCCGGGAGAACTCCAGTTCCAGGGGAATCCAACGCCCTTTTCTGACCTCCGTGTCATTGCCTGACACGGGTGCGCAGACCTGCGTGCAGACAGTACATTCATACACATACAGAAATAAATAAAAATTAAAAAAAAACTGTAATGTACCGGGTTGAGCATATGGCTCAACAGTTAAGAGCACTGGCTGCTCTTGAAGAGGACCCAGGTTCAATTTCCAGAACCCACATGGCAGCTAACAACTGTCTGTAATGCCAGTTCCAGGGTATCTGATGTCCTCTGTCTTCCTTGGGCATGGATGGGCCTACCTACATGTAGGCAATACACTCATACACATAAAATAAAAATAACAAACAATTTAAAAATATGAAAAAGTAAAATAAAAGCAAAAAAATCTGCAGGCATTTGGTTTCAGATCATTCCATGATGTAGGGATCTTCTCAGGAAATATAGATTTTTCTCTTCCATTTTGTGACCTTCAGGGTAATGGCATTACCTCCCCTCATGGTGGCAAGGTGGGCTGAACGATGCTGTGGGTGTCTTAGAAACAATGGTCCCAGTACTCCAGCATAGACATAGGGCAGTGGATAAGAAATCCAAGCCCAGCCTAAGGAACTTTTGGCAATTGATGCCTGCTGGGCAGGGAGAGGGAGTGTCTTACAGGGATGGGACTCTTGGTGGGGATAGACCCTTACTGGAGGACATCTGGGGACACAAATCAGACTCTATATATCTAAGAGAGTACATTAAATTGGGTGGAGGGCTGCGGAGGAGGTTTGGCTAAGGGAGGGGACCTAAATACCATCAATCTACAGTGTATGAAAATTACAAGAGTTCAATAAATAAAAAGATGGGCTGATGCTTTAAGATTTGTTTTCCTGTCACTCCCCCTCGCCTGTTATTTTCAGGAAATTTATGATCCCTGCTTTACAGCTGTCTCTGCCTGTAAGTTCCGGCCACTGTAGAGAATACAGAAACTGGGGACGTGATTCTCCCAGGCCTCTGTCCTTGGGGGAGCTAAGAAACGTCAAATGAACACCACCAAGTAGGTCATTTTCCTTCTGCTTGCTGCTTGAGAACTTTTCTTGCTGTGGTCCTTGAGAACTCTTCGTCATGGCCACAGGTCAAAAGAAATAGGAGAAAGGGATGAGCGGTGCTACCCTTGGGGTTCCCAGGGGAGGCATGATGCCTGGGACATGCATGATGGACGCTCAATATGTGTTTGCTGAGTTTCTGGAAGGACGGTGGTCAAGGAAGGAGTCTGGCTTTTTAATCATGCAGGCTTGAGTTCAAGTCCTACCATATCTATTTCCAAACACTTGACCCCAGCAAGCTTATGAAACTTCTCAGCCTGTTTCCTCACATGAAAAATGGAAGACATGCCATTTATGCCATGGATTTATTATAAGGACTAATGATAGTATGTGGAAATCAGTTAGCCATGATGCTTAGATCATAGGACATGTTCAGTACATGTTCCTTACTGTGAAGAGTTACAAGCAAAAGTCTGTCCCTAGTTGTCCTCACAGAGCTCAAATGAAGTAGTTAAGTCTCAACTAACTGCTCGGGTGCCACAGCCAATAGCGGTATTGGGCACAGCCACCTAGATAGCAGGTGGCAGTTCCTTTTTGCCACAAGCTGAAGGGCACTGATTATACAGAAGCTGAATGATGAATAGAGACTTTAGAACCAAGCAATGGAAGACAGACAGACAGACAGACAGACAGAAACAGAGAATAAGAGATAGAGAGAGACTGAGATTTCTTGGGGGAATACTTAGGAAAGCTCAGGGGAGGATCTCAACCTCCCCGAAGCCCAGCTAGAGCCTGCACAGAGGCAAACCGGGAAGTCTCCTCCTTCGGATGGAAGCACAGGCTGTGGAGGAGCACTGCTGCTGGCTTGCTCCCCCGGCCTGTGCTCAGCCTGCCTTTTTTGTTTTGTTTTGGTGTTTTTTTGTTGTTGTTGTTGTTTTTTTTGGTTTTTTTTTTTTGGCTTTTTGAGACAGGGTCTCCCTGTAGCTACAGCTGGCCTTGAACTCAATATGGAGACCAGGCTGGCTTCAATCTCATGGAGATCCACATGCCTCTGCCTCTCAAGTGCTGGGATTAAAGGCATATGGCATCATATCAGGTTCATTCTGCTTTCTTTTCTTTTTTTTTTTTTTTTTTTTTTTTTTGTCTTTTTGAGACACGGTTTCCCTGTAGTACCAACTGTCCTGGAACTCACCCTGTAGACCAGGCTGGCCTTGAACTCACAGAGATCCGTCTGCCTCTGCTTCCCAAGTGCTAGGATCAAAAGCGTGCATCACCACACCTGGCTCATTCTGCTTTCTTATACAATACAGGACCACCTGCACAGGGGTATCCCTCCCCAGAGTGGGCCTTCCCACATCACTCGACAATCAAGAAAATGCTCCACAGACCTGGCCACAGGCCAGTCCAATGGGAGAAGTTCCCCAATTTATGATCCCTCAACCTAGGTGTGTCAAGTTGACACTAAAGCTATCCAGCACAGGTCTCCTTGTTGTCCTATACGGTCCTAAGTCAGTACCTAAGAGTTAGTAGACATGACAGCCCACAGCCACCCATCACAGTAAGCAGTTGGGTGAGGTTGTTCCACCCTGGGTGGACCATTGTTACATTCTCCAACACAAAAACTGGAGTTTCTTCCAATTCTGACCCCAGTGTCTAATGAATGAGGAGGTCATAAATCTTGGTTTTCTTCATCATCCCAATCCTGTGTTTGGTTGGAAGAGGGAATCCTTCATAACCAGGTGAGCGGCATGACCTGATCTGGAGGAAAGCGCTGCGGGGAGGCCTCCTCCTCAGTGCCAAGGCATCACAGTTGCTGGCAGGCACTGCCCCAGAAGCAGCAGGGTGACATTCTCAAGAGGGGTGGGAGGGGTACCTCACCTGGAGACTGCCTTGTCCATGAATGACAGGAAGGCGCAGCAGGTTGGTGGCACCCGGCTTGGCTGTAATCTCTGAATATTAGGGAGGGCAGGGTTTTTACCTCCACCCACTACTGAAATGTCAGGGATGGACCCTATGCTTTCAGAAAGCAGTGGGAAGGGCTCTAGGAAGAAAACAAAGAAACAGAGCATGCAGCCTAAGCACCCTGGTTCCATGACCCAACACAGCCTGGACAGCCACTGTGTGTCTCACAGAGTGCAAGCTGGAGAGGAATAGCATAGGGTGCCCCCAGCCCCAGTTACAGCTGTTTAAGATGTTTGATGTCTGTGAATGGTTTTGTTTGGTGACAGAATAAAAAGAGAACTGAACTAATAAAAATACAAAGTTTGGAGACCAAGACAAAACAAACATGCATGTTTGACACAACAGAAGAAGGCTGGAGTATTATTTGAGCCTAAAAACTGTGAAAGAGGTGAAGAGGGGAGGGTCTGATTCGAAGTCAGAGATCCTTTCCTTCCACCTTTTTCTCTACCTCAGAGCTACAAAGGCTGTCTGCTTCTAGAAGCTTCTATCTGCCATTGCTGACTTGGTCCCTCCCTTGTATCAAAAGGAAGTAGAACCAGATGGTCTCTGAGGACCTTTGTTTTAAAGTTCTGTTCCCCAAAGGGGGTCTGTCAGGGCAAGTGTGGAGGAGCCCAAAGCTGCCCAGGGGCTCTGAGGATGATTTCCTGACTTAGGAGAGAGGGAGAAAAGCTCAGTGCATAGCTCAGCTTAGATACCTGACTGCACTTTCATATTGGTGAGGAGGAGCTACTCCCAACCACCCTGTTTTCCCAACAACCTGGCCCTCTTCTGGGGCTCTTCACACCTTCCAGCATCCAGTAATAGAGGTACCACCTGGGGGTGAGGGGCACTCTACCAGGATTGTGCTTCAGCTGCATACCTCAATCATAAGTTTGGTTAGTGCCTCACTTTCTGTAGGAATGAAACTTTGTCTGGCTCGAGGTGGGACCTGAAAGTTCTGTCCCAGAACTTCCAAGAGTTATCTGATATCTCCATGGGCATTCAAGTTGCCTCTGTGAGTTATCTGTTAGCTCTGTGAGGTTGGGATATTGTGGTATATCTTGTCTCGCCTGTCTCTGCAAAGTTCCAGACCCTGATGGCCTCTTCCTTTGAGGTATTGAGCAAAATGTCACACCTCTAGTTTACTGGTTGCACAAACAGGAGCTCTGCAGCCCTGGTAGGAGCCAAGATGGCCCGCACTTCCCTTCCCCTCATTCACACCCTTCTGCCCCCCACTTCCTTGCCCAAAGCACAGTAGCTTTAGTATATAAGCACATTGCTAGCATGAATAAAACTGAGTCACTTTTCTCCCAGACCCTCTCTTTGAGTCTGTTTCATTTCTCGTTGGGTGACTTCTCACAGTTCCCTCCCCCACTCCTTGCCAGAAGCTCAGTCTAGGAACTGTTAGCCTGCTGTCAGGAGACAGCTCTGAGGCTTGTAGCCTTGTGAAGCTGCTAGCCTGGGTTCTAGGAGGGAAGAACATCATGTGGATTGTGGCCATGCATGATTAAAGAACCAACAGATGATATCTATCTATCTATCTATCTATCTATATCTATATCTATATCTATAGATAGATAGATAGATAGATAGATAGATAGATAGATAGATAGATAGATATAAAATGACAACCCACAACTTTCCATTGTGTCCAGGGAGACATCCTGAAAAGAAGGCCCCTGGGGGTGGGGATGAGAAAGAAAGGAGAGAGGGGAGCTGGGCATGGTGGTGCACGCCTTTAATCCTAGCACTTGGGAGGCAGAGGCAGGCAGATCTTTGTGAGTTCAAGGCCAGCCTGGTCTACAGAGTGAGTTCCAGGCCAGCTGGGGCTATAGGGAGACCCTGTTGTCCTACAAACAGACAAAAAAAAAAAAGAAGAGAGAGGGAAAATTGGATGTTCTGTTTCTTTTCAATTGCTGTGAAAAACACTCTGAATAATAATAACTTGGAGAAAAGGTTTTATTTGGCTCACATCTCCCAGGTCACAGTTCATCACTGAGGGAGCCCAACAAGGAACTCAGAGCTGGGAGCCTGGAGCAGGAGCTGGAGCACAGGCCATGGAGGAAAAGCTGCTTACTGGCTTGCTCCTGGTCCAATGTTCATATCATGCTTTCTTTACACAATGCAGAACAACTCTGCCCATGGGTGGCACTGCCTACAGTGGTGGGGCCCTCCCATATCAACAATACAAGAAAACATAGAGGGCCACAGGCCAGTCCAATGAGGGAAATTCCCCAAATGAGGCTCCCTCAACCCAGGTGTGTCAAATTGACATTAAAGCTATCCAACACATAGGTTATCCTTAGAAAATATCTAAAGATTCCAATTTCTGCCATGGGCAGGATATCCTATGGTCAGAATACACTATGGTCAGATTTCGTTTGCCAATTTGATGCAGTTCTGCTTCATGTATTTCACCAGAATCCTGCCTCCCCCATGCCCATCTCTGAGTCTCCTGCTCTGGCAGTGCTATGGGTAAACATTTATGGTCTCTTCCAGGATGTCTTCTGGTGTGGCATGTTACATAAATGGTAGTATCTGCTAGTGCAGCCACCTTCACCTCCCTTGAGAATCAGCTCCTGAACTAGTCTTTCCTGTGGCTTCTGAGGAACCTGCAAGAGGGCCTGCTGTCCTGGATTGATCTTACAAAGTTTATATATCTGGCTTTGCCCTCTGGCTCAGAATGAATGGACTCTGCACTCTTCGTGGTACATCCAATAGATGTCCCATCTGTCCCCAAGCCAAATCTTGAAATGAGAACAATTTAAAGTAGTGCGGGAGTTCCAGAAAAGGCTTTGGAAATAGCCTAGGCTTTGGCGAAACCCTAGAGTGGCCACAACTGGCTTTTTCCCACAACTGTCTTGATTCTAGCACTGCAAGTCCTGTATTCAGAGAATCCCTGTCTAGCTGGTAACTCAACTCTTTGAGCCTGAAATGAGTACAATGATCATCGGCAATTGAGGGCTAAGGTTGATATGCATACCCCGCCCCACAAAGATTGTTCAGGAAGAAAGTAGAAATCACAGTCATGCCTTTCTGACTCTGTTGGAAGGACAAGGTGTTCCCTCTCCCCAGTGTGTTCTGACTTTTCCATGTGGCAGTGTAGGGACAGCACTGAGGACCCTGGAAGCTCTTNAAAAAAAAAAAAAAAAAAAAAAAAAAAAAAAGAAAGCAGAGAGGGAAAATTGGATGTTCTGTTTCTTTTCAATTGCTGTGACAAAACACTCTGAATAATAATAACTTGAGAGAAAAGGTTTTATTTGGCTCACATCTCCCAGGTCACAGTTCATCACTGAGGGAGCCCAAGATAGGAACTCAGGGCAGGAACCTGGAGGCAAGAGCTGGAGCACAGGCCATGGAGGAAAGCTGCTTACTGGCTTGCTCCTCTGGTCCATGTTCATCATGCTTTCTTACACAATGCAGAACAACCTGCCCATGGGTGGCACTGCCTACAGTGGGCTGGGCCCTCCCACATCACTCAACAATCAAGAAAACATCAGGGCCACAGGCCAGTCCAATGGAGGAAATTCCCCAAATGAGGCTCCCTCAACCCAGGTGTGTCAAATTGACATTAAAGCTATCCAACACATAGGTTATCCTTAGAAAATATCTAAAGATTCCAATTTCTGCCATGGGCAGGATATCCTATGGTCAGAATACACTATGGTCAGATTTCGTTTGCCAATTTGATGCAGTTCTGCTTCATGTATTTCACCAGAATCCTGCCTCCCCCATGCCCATCTCTGAGTCTCCTGCTCTGGCAGTGCTATGGGTAAACATTTATGGTCTCTTCCAGGATGTCTTCTGGTGTGGCATGTTACATAAATGGTAGTATCTGCTAGTGCAGCCACCTTCACCTCCCTTGAGAATCAGCTCCTGAACTAGTCTTTCCTGTGGCTTCTGAGGAACCTGCAAGAGGGCCTGCTGTCCTGGATTGATCTTACAAAGTTTATATATCTGGCTTTGCCCTCTGGCTCAGAATGAATGGACTCTGCACTCTTCGTGGTACATCCAATAGATGTCCCATCTGTCCCCAAGCCAAATCTTGAAATGAGAACAATTTAAAGTAGTGCGGGAGTTCCAGAAAAGGCTTTGGAAATAGCCTAGGCTTTGGCGAAACCCTAGAGTGGCCACAACTGGCTTTTTCCCACAACTGTCTTGATTCTAGCACTGCAAGTCCTGTATTCAGAGAATCCCTGTCTAGCTGGTAACTCAACTCTTTGAGCCTGAAATGAGTACAATGATCATCGGCAATTGAGGGCTAAGGTTGATATGCATACCCCGCCCCACAAAGATTGTTCAGGAAGAAAGTAGAAATCACAGTCATGCCTTTCTGACTCTGTTGGAAGGACAAGGTGTTCCCTCTCCCCAGTGTGTTCTGACTTTTCCATGTGGCAGTGTAGGGACAGCACTGAGGACCCTGGAAGCTCTTCAGAAAGCTTCAAAGACCCAGGCTGATGCAAAAGAGTGGATTAAAGGGCTCTCCCAGCCCTATGATTATCTGATTAAGTATAAATGGCAGAAGCAGATGCCTGCTAACAGAAGGCACATTTAGCAGCTACCAATTTAGAGTCACAAATAAGGGATTAGGAAGCCTTTTCTCTCCGCCTCCTTTGTTGCTCCTCAGCCATCATCTGTAGAGATTCTTAGCTAATAGCCACGTTCTAAATGACCATTTTTCAGTAACTACTGTTTCCCGGTTGAACAACAACAAAAAAAGAAGTCAATGTTTTGCTAAGGACTCCTTCGAAAGTCAGGCAAGGGTATATTTCACAGGCATCTTAATTCCTAGCTGTAAACGATGAGAGCTGTCCTGGAGACCAGAAGTAGCAGGCAAGAACTTGGTTAACAAAAGGGGGGTGAGGGGATTATTTATTCAAATGTCCTGATAGAAGGAGACCTAATCAAAGACACCATAGAAAACTAGCCCAGGCAGCTAGGGAGTGTTTGACCCAGGCTTTTTCTGAATAGAAAGAAATGCCTGGGGGCAGGACCACTGGTATTTCAGAATTGAAGCAGAGCTAAATCAGATCTATATGCTGGATTACTCAAATTGCCAACACCTTTACCATCCTAGTCCTCCAACCCCATCACAAATCATTAAATTAGTGCCAGATTCCCATTGAAAATGGAAGTCTTTGAGAGTCAGAAAATTAAATATGCAGGATTCTGGCGCCAGCAATAATGAACTTGTTCATGTCCATGACAGCTAATGACAAATCATGCATAATAAGAACACCTCTGGAAATGGCTGGGGGAAAGGGACTCTCCAATCTATGTAAATTTATGGATTTGCATAAACATTAATGTGGTTAGAGGTTTGCGATTCTTCCCTGATATTTAGATTCAAAATGAACATTATGTGGCCAAATGCCGAAGGGAGTAAAAAGCTGACTGCTTTTAGTGGCTCAAAAAATTGCTCACCAGACTCTAGGGGAATCATTCTCAGCTCCTGAAACAACTTTCCCTTGTGTTTCCCACCCTTTCCCAAGGAAAATTCTGCAACAGTTCATTTGAAACTCAAGAAATTTAATTATTGAGTGATGTATTAAGGCATGCCCATTACCACTGCTGCATAAGAAATCACCACAAACATCGTGACTTCAATGAATAACAGTCGTTTTGTTACCTCTCCCCAGCTCTGTGGATCAGGAATTCAGAGCTACTAAGTGGGGCAACTTTAGTCAGGGGTCCTGCAAGTGGCTGTAGTAAGACAGTGGGGGTTGGAGAAGCTGCAGCCTTGTTGGGCACCTTCCTTTCTTTTTAAAGCAGCAGCTGCATTGACTTTTATGGCCTGACCTTAAAAATAATTTGGAATCATGCCTATAGCATTCTATTGGTTGCCAGGCACAGCCTACCTAGTTTCACAGGGAAGTTACACTTTACCTATCAATAGATGGTTCTAGAAGGACAGTTCTAAAAGGAATACAAACTGTTGTGGTTCTCTCTGGAAAATATAATATGCCATCAGGGAGGAGTAAGTAGTGATCAGAAGATTCTAGAGAAATATTTGTATTTTAAGAAAATAATATATCACCAGGCATGGTGATGTACTCCTTTAATCCCAGAACTTGGGAGGCAGAGACACATGGATCTCTTTAAGATAGAGATCCATGGTTTACATAGTGAGTTCCAGGCCAGCCAGAGCTGCAGAACACCCTGTCTCAGAAAGACCAAAAGATCCCGGTGTAGCGGCTCATGCCTTTAATCCTAGCACTCGGGAGGCAGAGGCGGGCGGATCTCTGTGAGTTCAAGGCCAGCCTGGTCTACAGAGTGAGCTCCAGGCCAGCTGGAACTAAAGGGAGACCCTTCTCAAAAAGAGACCAAAAGAAAAGAAAAAAAGAAAAGAATGTGTCAATGTAATACATGAAGATAGTGGGCATGGAAAACCCATCGGTTGCCTTAAGCCCTTCTGTGTATAACCTCCGATTCTTAAGCCAGAGTGACGGGGTATAAGATGCTGTTAGTTTCCTAAATCTGCCACTATGAAGTGCTATATGCCAACTGGCTTAAGCAATAGAATGTCCTCTGTTCTGGCTGCTGGAAGTGTGAAACCCAGGTGTTGGTGTTGGCGGGCTTGGCTCTTCCTGAGGGCTGTTCCATGCCTCTCCCCCAGACTGCTTGTGGCTGTCAGTGTCCCATGATTTTGGACACATTGCTCAGCCTCAGCCTGCATCTTCACATGGTGCAGCTCCTGTGTCCGTATGTACATGTGCATGTGTTTGAATCTGATTCCCATTTTGATAAGGATGGTAGCCATACTGGGCTGGGGCCCGGCCTATGCAGTATGACCACATCTCAACCAGTTATATATGCAGTGATCCTGTTTCCAAATAAGGTCACTTTCTGAGGCTCTCAGAGTTAGGCCTTCAGTGTGTGGTTGGGGCCTGGGCCTATTCAGCCCCACTCTGTGTCTCTTCTCTTCTGTGTGGTTTCTGAGAATATGAATGGGGTGCAAGCTAATGTGAAGGTTTCAGATTTTCTACCTGCTTTCTTCTTCCATTTGTTCTTGACACTCTAGCCTCCTGTGCTGGATAGCTTTAGTGTCAACTTGACACGCCTGGGTTGAGGGAGCCTCAATTGGGGAATTGGCTCCATTGAATTGGCCTGTGGCCACATCTGTGGAGTATTGTCTTGATGGTCTGGTCGAGCAGTATGGGAGGGCCCAGCCCACAATGAGTGGTGCCACCCTGGGCAGGTTGTTGTGTACTGTATAAGAAGGTGGACTGGGCATGAGCCAGGAGAGCAAGCCAGTGAACAGCATTCCTCCATGGCCTGTGCTTCAGCTCCTTCCTCCAAGTTCCTGCCCTGAGTTCTTGCCTTGGGCTCCCTGAGTGATGAACTGTGACCCAGGAGATGTAAGCTGAATAAACCCTTTCCTCCCCAAGTTGGTGTCGGTCAGAGTGTTTTGTCACAGCAACGGAAGACAAACTAGAACAGAAATTGGTACCAGAAGAGTGGGGTATTGCTGTGACAGACCTGACTTTGGTGTTTTGGGGAATGATTGTGGAGGTGTTTGGAACTTTGGGCTGGGAAGATCATTGAATGCCTAAAGATTATTGCTGTGGAGCTTGGAGCAGTTTTGCTGAAGGAGTTGTAGAAGATGGAGGCCTGGCTTGTGAAGTTTCTAGTTTCAAAGGGGAGCAGAGATCATCAGGACTGTGTAATCTGTGGGTTCTGGTCAGCTGGGGCTGAAGAATCAGTTGTAAGTAACAAGAGACCAGAACCTGAAGTGAAATCTTTGTTGTACTGGGACAATTGATGCTGGTTAGCTGGGGCTGAAAAATTAGCTGTAAGTAACAAGAGACCAGCATCATTGTGGTGAAATCTTCTGGGAAGAATTTCTTCAGGGTCAGCACACAGAAGCTATAATCCAGGAGGGGCCTGAGCCTCCATATCAAGCCAGAAGCAGGACTTGGTAATGTGTAAGAGTCTCCTATATGGTTCCGGTGTTGAAATTTGAGGGGGTCACAGAGAGCAGCCGAGGTTTGGCACTGTGAGAGGTCAGGAAAGACCATTGGTGGAAGTGCACCTCGGTTGCAGTGGAGACCCCAGGATTGCAGGGGTCATGGAGAGAAGCTGAGGCTTTGCACCAGGAGAGGTCAGAAGAGACCATTGGTGAAGGTGCTGCCTCAGTTTCAGTGGCGACCCCAGCGTTTTGGAGATGTCGGGACCTTGGGACGACCACCAAGAGCAGCGGCAGGTGTGGAATGTGTGTGTGCCATGGATGGCAGAGCAGAGAAGGGGAGCTGCCAAAACCCTTTGGAGCCCAGAAGATCATTACTGAGTCCCAGGTGTCCATCCTTGAGCTACTTGCTGGACTTAGGTTTTGTTTGAGTGTGCCTGATTCTTCCCTTTGAAATAAGACAGTACTTGTTTTGGATTTTACAACAGCCCACAGTTAAGAGACTTTTAATAGACTGAACTTTTAAGCATTTGGGCATTTTAAGGACTGTGGGGCTTTTAAGGTTGTACTGTCTTAGGTTGTGATTAATGTTAACATCATACTTTGGGGATAAGAACTGGAAAGGTGGTGGTTTAATAGTGATGTGTTTTGTGTGTCAAGTTGACAAGGGGTCAATTGTGCTGGATAGCTTTAGTGTCAACTTGACACGCCTGGGTTGAGGGAGCCTCAATTGGGGAATTGGCCCCATTGGATTGGCCTGTGGCCACATCTGTGGAGTATTGTCTTGATGGTCAAGCAGTGTGGGAGGGCCCAGCCCACAATGAGTGGTGCCACCCTGGGCAGGTTGTTGTATACTGTATAAGAAGGCGGACTGGGCATGAGCCAGGGGAGCAAGCCAGTGAACAGCATTCCTCCATGGCCTGTGCTTCAGCTCCTGTCTCCAAGTTCCTGCCCTGAGTTCTTGCCTTGGGCTCCCTGAGTGATACACTGTGACCCAGGAGATGTAAGCTGAATAAACCCTTTCCTCCCCAAGTTGGTGTTGGTCAGAGTGTTTTGTCACAGCAATGGAAGACAAACTAGAACACCTCCTAAATGCCTTCCTCAGGGAAAGGTTTCACTAAGGCTATGTGATGGCTGATCTTCATTGCCAACTTGAGAGATTTAAACTCACTTTGGAGACCTACTTCTTGGGGGCGGGGGGTCAGAGGGTTAACTGAATGAAAGAGAAGATCCATCCTGAATGTGGGCAGCACCATTCCGAGGGCCGGAGTCCCGGGCTGAATAAAGAGAAGACCATGAGCTAAGCACCAGCATCATCTCTCTGCTTCCTGACTGTGGATACAATGTGACCAGACACTTCACCCTCCTACCACCATGCCTTCCCTGCCCTGGCTCACTGTATACATGAACTGTGAGCCGGAATAAACCCTTCCTTCCTTAAGTTGATCAGGTAGTTTGACAATATAGGCTCTTTTTTTTTTTGGTCTTTTTGAGACAGAGTCTCCCTGTAGCCCCAGTTGTCCTGGAACTCATTATGTAGACCAGGCTGGCCTTGAACTCACAGGGATCTGCCTGTCTCTGCCCACTGTGTGCTGGGATTAAAGGTATGCATCAACACACCTGGCAACAATATAAGTTCTTAATTCCATTAAATTAGGATTAAATATTCTTTTTAAAATGTAATGGTTCATCCCCAGTGATAGAGCAACACTAGCTTAGCATGTGTGACACCCTGGGCTCAATTCCTAGCACCAAACACACACACACACACACACACACACACGCACACACACACACACACAAAAATATCAAATTAATTATCAAATTCTGGTTATGGAGTCTCATTGCTCTTAACTTTCTATAGTCATAATGTCTCTAGTTACATAGCTTCATGTTGCATAGAATTTTTCAAGACTTTATTTTCCCTCTAACCCAGAGCCTAGTTGTGCAAAAAAAAAAAAAAACCTCACTTGTGCAAAAGAGGCTGAAGGACCGTTTATTGACTCAGAGAGTACTTTCTCTCAATAGTATGCAGACATTTTATTTATTTATTATTTGGAGCAAAGTTGGAGTGTACTAAGAAAAGGTTTTAACAAAATGTTAAGTCTGGACATTAAGAGAGAAAGAGAAAGGAAGATATTTAAGAAAAGAACAATTGTCGGGGCTGGAAAGATGGCCTAGCGGTTAAGAGCACCGACCGCTCTTACAGAGGACCCGGGTTTGATCCCCAGCACCCACATGGCAGCCGAGAACCGTCTGAAACTCCAATTCCGGGAGAACTCCAGTTCCAGGGGAATCCGACACCCTCTTCTGACCTCCGCGGCATTGCACGACATGGGTGCACAAACTTGCATGCAGACAGTACATTCATACACATACAGAAAGAAATAAAATTAATTTAAAAAATTAAAAAAAGAAAAAGAAAAGCACAGTTGTCCACATCCAAGTGTGGGCATGAGCTTCTCGAAAGAGGTGCACAGACATGGTAAAATGCATTTCCTTTGGCCATTTAAAATGAAAAAGAGAAAAGACAGGCAGGCACATCCAGCTGCCTCCCCAGAGAAGCCGCAGATCTTCGGTTTTCCCGCCCCAGAACTTAACTTGTGGTTGATGCTTTCAAATTACCAATCATTCGACACTCAGTTCCCATTACATCTTTCTGAGATGTGAGAATTCTTGCCATTTGTACCAAAGGAAAATGAAACAAAAACACCAAGGTGACCTGTAATAGGTGTGAGAAAGAAGGAGCAGACCTGGGTAGTGGCCACTTCAGAGCTGAAGCTGTCCTGGGCAAGGTGGGCAATGGCCACTTCAGAACTGAAGCTGTCCTGGGCAAGGTGGGCGATGGCCACTTCAGAACTGAAGCTGTCCTGGGCAGGCTGGGGGATGGCCACTTCAGAACTGAAGCTGTCCTGGGCAAGGCTCAGACAGGCTTTCCTGACCATTGCCTTTTCTCCTCTTCCCAGGAGACAGCTGCCTGGGTTCCTTTCCTCTAGGACCCTGCAGGAGCAAAAGTGGAGCCACTGCCAGAAAGACAGCACCTGGGGCAGGCTAGGTGTTAGTGTTGTGAAACACCCTAGAGAGTGCCAGGAACCCTAAGCCAGTCCTCTTCAATATGGTGCCCCAGTCAGCAGGTAGATGCCCTGGTCTATACGAGGTGCTGAGGCCTGTTTAGGTCACAGACACAAGACCGTTCCTTCTAGTCTGTTAGAAACAAGCTGCCTGGGATTTTCCAGTTTAGTCTGAATAAATGTTAACAGCAAGCTTTCTGGATTGTTCTTAATCATGGAAGGTGCTGCAGAAAAGAATCCCAGATGATTTATATGAATGGCTCTCAAGAAAAAGACTAGGAGGCACCAGCACCCTCTCTAGCACTTATGAATTAGCTTGTTTTTCTGCAAGGAGCTGTAATTGGCACATTCTGCCTGTGCTTGAGTGCAGGAAAATCACTGGCATGCGAATCTTCTTAGGTAAAGTGCCTACCCGGACCAGCATTTTGCACTTCGGCAGGTCCTTGAAGCAAAAAGCATGCTCCAAACCACATTCCCTTCCCCTGAAGCCACGCCCACCCTGTCCCAGCTTCTCCAACCTTAGTCAAAGCTGTAAAGTCAGAGAGATATGCTCCCCCTTGATTGTGGGGTGCTCATGTGGAGTAGTACACCAGGTCAATCTCCTTCCGAACAAGAATGCGTGTTAGTTTCACATCAAAATACCCCCTTGATCCTCACACTTAAATTCTAAGCACAGGGATTTAAGAATTTAAGTCAGTTTTCATAATCAGCATAGGAAACTCATCCTATTTCTCATTTTATCTTAGCTACTAAGAGTCTCAGAATCAAATTTGGAGCGCAGTTTTGCTCTGCATTCTTAGGGTAGGTTTTCAGATGTAAAACGATCTTACTCAGCTACGCAACAGGCACAATTTTCTAAGTCTGGAGGCTGGAAGTGCTCAGGGAGGCCTGCTTCCTGGTTCATGGACAACTCTTCTATTATGCTCTCCCATGGTGGGGGGGGCTCCAGGGTCTCGTTCATAAGGATACTAGTCCCATTTACGATCCATAACTTCTCAAAGGCCCCACCTCCTAGTACCACCCCAGTGTTAGGATTTCAACACAGGGTTCTGCATACTTAGGGGCCTCTTTTCCTTGGTGGGACGAGGGATCACACTCAGGCCTTATACATGCCAGGCAAACACGCCCATCATTTGAGCTATATCCTCAGCCCTACTTTTTCCATACCTTAATTATTTTATCTTTAAACATTTTTTTTAATTTTTGTTTATTTATTTTGTATATGTATGAATGTACTGTCTGCATGCAGGTTTGTGCACCCGTGTCATGCAGTGCCGCGGAGGTCAGAAGAGGGTGTTGGATTCCCCTGGAACTGGAGTTAAAAATGGTTCTCAGCCGCCATGTGGGTGCTGGGATCGAACCTGAGTCCTCTGCAAGAGCAGTCGGTGCTCTTAACCGCTAGGCCATTTCTCCAGCCCTCTTTAAACATTTTTATTCCTATAAACTGCCTCACATTAAAAAATAATTTAGGTGGGGCTGGAGAGATCGCTCTTGAAGAGGACCCGGGTTCTATTCTCAGCAGTCACATGGCGGTTAACAGCTGTCCAGTTGTCAGGGGAACTCCAGTTTTAGGGGATCTAATGCCTTCTTCTGATTTCCGAGGGCACTGCACGACATGGGTGCACTTATGTGCAAGCAATACATTCATACATATGAAAAAATAATAAAGTAAAAATATAAGCATGGTGTTTATAATAAGATATACCTAAAACTCAGTATCACATGCAACCCTGAAAATGTCCTTAAAAATCATAGTTTAATCACCGGGCGTGGTGGCACACGCCTTTAATCCTAGCACTTGGGAGGCAGAGGCAGGCGGATCTTTGTGAGTTCAAGGCCAGCCTGGTCTACAGAGCGAGTTCCAGGCCAGCTGGGGCTGCAGGGAGACCCTGTCTCAAAAAGACCAAAAAAAAAAAAAATATCATAGTTTATTTTGCTACTGGTTGACCAGAGAACATTGATACATTACTAGTTCTGGTATTAGTGAGAATATACCACATCTCCACACTGGAAATTAAGATAATGAAGTAATTCTGTATGAGCTGTGGAAAGCCACTGCTCTATGCCTCCTGAGTACACCCTCTACAGTCCTTTAACTCGACCCTGACCTTGGGACCACTCCCTCCTATCCCTTCCCAGGATCCAGCAACCAAAAACGACAGAGAGGAAAATCCTCAGGACCCCAGCCTGGGATCTAAACACTCTCACAGATAGATGCTCTGCCATTTTAATATCTCCCTAGAGGGAACTCTATCTCTTCTCCACTGTGAGCACAAGCCCTAGCCTTGCTTGTTAATGCAAGCGCTGTTTGGTGGTAAAGAGTGAGGCTGTGATGTTGGATGCTTTGGGTTCTGAACCCAGCTCAGCCTCACCTGCTCCCCGTGACCTCAGCAAACTCTGTGCAGTGTGCCTCGTTTCTTCCTCTATGAGTTAGGGTACGAGTGATATCCTCGTGGGATGTTTGTGAAGAATAAACAAGTGAATACAGTCACCCTCCGTAGACTTAGTTCTGCACCTGCAAATTCAGTAACAGACCAAAATATTTTTATATTAATTTTGAATGTCTCAAATGGTTTTCTATTGTATTTATTTATTTTGTATATGCATATGTGTATGTGTGGTATCATATGTGGAGGTCAGAGGACAACTCTGGGGAATTGGTGCTCTCCTTCTGCCATGCTGGACTGGGAATCAAACTCGGGTTGCCAGGCTTGGCTTCAAGCACCTTTACCTGCTGAGCCATCTCACCAGCCCTTGAAATGTTTTTAATTTTGTCTCTATTAAACATGTACTATTTTTTTTCTTTTATTCACTTTTGTATGTGTATGAATGTACTGTCTGCATGCAGGTCTGTGCACCCGTGTCATGCAATGCCACGGAGGTCAGAAGAGGGTGTCGGATTCCCCTGGAACTGGAGTTCTCCTGGAATTGGAGTTACAGACGGTTCTTAGCCGCCATGTGGGTACTGGGGATCGAACCTGGGTCCTCTGCAAGAGCAGTCAGTGCTCTTAACCACTAGGCTATCTCTCCAGCCCACATGTACTATTTTTTTAATTGTCATTTTCCCCTAAACAATACAGCAACTATTCACATAGCTTCTACACTGTGGGGGGAATTACAAGTAATCTAGAGATGACTTGAAGTGTGAAGGATGAGTTCATTTTATACGCAAAGACAGTGACAGTTTACATCAAAGATTTGAACATCTTCAGATTTGGGTACCTGTGAAACTCTGGGGGCTGCCTCTCACCACCACAGATAGTGACAGCAAACAATATATGTAAATCACTTAGGGAAGTGTGTGTAGTAAGATAGCATATTAGCCATTATTATTGAGCATCTATTATGTGCCAAACATAACAAATTCTCTGTGCTTTTTTTTTTTCGTATAATTTCCCAAATGGCTCCACCAAGTAGGCTGTATTTAAAGAGTCTGAATCTCAAATAAATGCAGAATTGCACCCACAATTGCAGAGCTAGGTCTGACGGAGCAGATTTCAATATCCATCTCCTTAGACAGCCTACACTTCCCCATCCACCTGAGCCTTCTTTAGTGGACACAGCACTTTGCAGCAGAGAACAAGAGAAGTTGGTCAGGTGTTCTGGAAAATGCTGAGGGGCCCAGTGGACATGCAGACCTCACAGAAGACTGGGGCAAGTGGAGGTCCCCTTGAACCCTTCTGCTGTTTCAAGCAATCTCCTCCCATCTCCAGGCTTACCTCCTAGCAGTTATCCCCGGTGACTCCCAGGGGCTCCAGTGACGTCTCTTCATATACCTGTCATTCCATCTGCACCTCGTACTAATGCTCCATTTCAAGTTCTCATGACCTCATATCTAGATCATGTCAGAAGTACATTGAATAATCTCTCGGCCTCCTGCCGCCACGCCTTCTGTAGCCTGTACATTATTCTTAAAGATATTGCCTGCATCTCATGATTTCATCTGTCTAAACCTTCCTGTGAGCACCCACTGTCAGTTGAATACAGTGCACCTTTTTATACCCACTGACAAGCTCCTTCCTATGTGAATCTTCATTTCCAAGCCCCTCCCTCAGGACTCCCCTGGACGCACACTGTGACTTAGCCAGGATGTTTGTTATTTCTCAGAGATGCTGTTTGCTCTCCTTACCCACGCCACTCCCCATGCCTGGCACACAGTCTTCCCTCTAGTCTTCTAAATCCTTGCTCTCTGTCATCATCCAACTTGGTCCTGTCCTTGCTGTGACACCTTCCTTTGCCAGGTCCAAGGAAGCAGAAACTGTCCTTATCTGAATGATTCCCTTGGCTTGTCACATTCCCCGCTGCCTCGTATTGTCTGTGTGCTTTTTGTCTGTGCATGCTCTAGGCTTTCCTGTCACACTGTGAGCACCTCGCAGACAGAGGAGTGAAGGGACAGATGGATGGAGGGCTGTGGCACAGGCAGAGGTGGCAGGAGACAGCCTGATGGTGAGGTTATTGGACTCAGAAGTCAGACAGGCTAGATCTGAATCACGCACTCTATAAGCAATGAGCTCCCCTTTGCCAAGATTCCTAATCCCTCCATATGCTTACCAGAAAATGTTGATAATGACTATCCTTACCTTGTAAGGCAGTTGTAAAGACTGTGAATTAGTGCATAGAGAGCCCTTACCCAGGGGCTGAAGATCAAGTTCAACTAATGTATTTATTACTTTCGTTATCGGTGAAAATGAGAGGCCTTGCATGTGCTAGACACTACATCACTGACCTTGTTTCATTCATAGAACAGCTCAGGGATCCTGCTCATTTTAAAGATGAGAAAACTGAAGTTTTGGGAAGTTTAGTCACATGAACCACACTCAGTTCCTGTGAGTCCAAAGACCACACCTTCCCACCAATCTTCCTACAGGACATTCTGGGAAACAGAGAAAGTGGTTTGCATGTCTTTATGTTCTTCTATTGCCTCATAAAGTGCTCAAAGCATGCTTGTTGTTCAGCAACTGGGAGACTTCTTAGAAGCCCTGGGCAGCACATCCTTATGCTGCTGTGCTTCAGATTGCTATTTGCCTATCATGATTTCCTTTTGCCTTGTCTTCAGACCTCCACTGACTGGTCACCTGGCCATGTGGCCACCTACAACAGAAGTCACAGATTGGAATGGTGGTTGTATTAGCCACTTTTGTCACTTTTCTGTTGCTGTGATAAATCACCATGACCAAGGGAACCTATGAAAGGAAGAGTTTATTTGAGCTTACAATGGAAGGTTCCGGGGAATCAGAGTCCATTGTGGCAGGAGGCATGGTGGCCGGGGCTGGAGCAGAAAGCTGAGGTTCACTTCTCCCAATGCACAGGAAGTCAAGAGAGAGAGAGACAGACTGGACACCACAAGGCTTGTTAAACTCACTAAGCCTGCCCCCAATGACATACTTCCTCCAGCAAGGCCACACCTTCTAAGACCTCCAAGAACAGTGCCACCAACTGGGGACAAAAAATCTCTGAATACTTAAAGCCTATGGGGGACATTCTGATTCAAACCACCACAGCGGTACATCTGAAGTCCCAGAACTTGGGAGGTGGAGGCAAGAGGATCAGGCGTCTGGAGTGGATAGTAAGACTGTCTCAAAGAAAGAGAAACAAAGAGGAGGTCAGGCAATTTTTCCAGATAGGTAGGAGACAGACATTCTTTGGGTTTTGCAGTATCATCTTATTTACTTAGCTCTGCCATGGTGGTCAGAAGCAGCTGAAGACAACGTGTGTGAATGAGGGAGGCTGTGTTCCCAGAACAGGAGGCCGGCCAGGGCTGTCCTGCGGACTGCAGTCAGCTTGCTGCCCCATGGCCTAAAATGAACATGCCGTTGGCTAGTGTGAATGAAGATGCTATGATGGTTCATTTTTTTATGTCAACTTGGCTGTTTGCTAGTGGGCTCAGATATGTGGCCAAACATTATCCTGTGTGTTTCTTTGAGGGTGCTTTTCAGTGGGTTTAATCCAGAAGACTCTGAGCAAAGCAGGTGGCCCTTCATTATGTATGTAAGCCTATCTAATGACAGGTGACCTTTGCCCTTTGGCCTCACATCCCTTTTTCACCCATTCTGCTGTGCGGAAGACAGATGCCATGGCTCACAAAGGACTGTGATCTAGCAGCAAAGCAGAAACCCAGAGCAGTCTTAGGCCAAGGGGCTACGGAGCCTTCAACAAGCTCCAAAGCCCCAAGTTGCTCAGGCAAGGACAGAAGAGCTTAGGTGGCCCAGACTGGCCTTGAAGTTAATACCTGGCCAAGGATGACCTTGAACTGATTCCCTGCCTCTAGATCACAAGTATGCACTTCCTAGCTTCCTATCAGGACTTTAAAAAATTTTTTTAATTTATTATTGGGCTGGAGAGATGGCCTAGCAGTTAAGAGCACCAACTGCTCTTGCAGAGGACCCGGGTTCGATCCCCAGCACCCACATGGCGGCTGAGAACCGTCTGTAACTCCAATTCCAGGAAAACTCCAGTACCAGGGTAATCCGACACCCTCTTCTGACCTCCGCTGCATTGCATGACTCGGGTGCACAAACCTACATGCAGACGGTACATTCATACACATTAAAAAAAATAATTAAAAAATAAAAAAATTATTATTATTTTAAATTTTATTTATTTTTGTATGTGTATGAATGTACCGTCTGCTTGTAGGTTTGTGCACCCGTGTCGTGCAATGCTGCGGAGGTCAGAAGAGGGTCTTGGATTCCCCTGGAACTGGAGTTCTCCTGGAATTGGAGTTACAGACGGTTCTCAGCCGCCACGTGGGTGCTGGAGATCGAACCCGGGTCCACTGCAAGAGCAATCGGCACTCTTAACCGCTAGGCTATCTCTCCAGCCCTTATTATTTTTTTATGTGTATGAATGTACTGTTTGCATGTAGGTTGGTACACCTGTGTCGTGCAGTGCTGCAGAGGTCCGAAGAAGGTGTCAGATTCCCCTGGAACTGGAGTTAAAGACAGTTCTTAGCCACCTTGAGGGTGCTGGGAATTGAACCTGGGTCCTCTGCAAGAGCAGTTGGTGCTCTTAACCACTGAGCCATCTCTCAAGACCCCCTATCAGGGCTTTTACATGAGGGAAAATACAGCCCAATCTTGTTTACGCCACATTTAATGTCCCTGTCCAGCTGACATGAACCCTAGCTGGCATAATTCTGTTGTTCTAGAGCTGGAAATAGCAGCCACAGGGAGCTTCGGTTCTAGTATTTCCCAAAAGCTCTATCAAGAAGGAGTGACCCAGTTTGTTTTTCCCACATTGGGAAATCTCTTTTCAGAAAAGACAAGAGGAAATGAGACAAAGTCATAAGAGAAATAGATTCTTTCTAGCTGGATGGGAGGAAGGGCAGGCAGAACCAGACTCAGGGACTCTCAGCTGACACTGCTTATAACACCCTGGGGATGTTGGGGAGGTAGAGTGTCACTGTCCCATGGTCTCCCCAGGGACTTGTACATCTTGCATTAAGAATGAATGTTTCCAGCTGTGTAGCTCTAAAACCAAGCCTTGAGTTAGACCACATCTGGACCTAACTATGGATATTTTTGTCATGATTCAGTAATTTGCATTAAGTCCTGACCTTGACCTCATTTTCGTGCATCCACATCTTAGAGGTAAAGAAAAGCGGCTGATGAAGTGGTTTAGCAGGTCAAAGTGTTTGCTGTGCAAACCTGGTGACCTGGGTTCAAGTCCTGGAACCCACAGTGGAAGGGAGCAAGCCCACTCCAGAAGGTTATCTCAAAAGTTGTCCTCTGACCTCTGCATGGGCACCATGACACACAAACACACCACCCTTCCCCCAGTCAACGTTTAAAAACTTACTGTCAAGTCAGTGCGATAGCATGAATTTTACCTCCTTCTGGCTGGAGAAGCTTGTGCTTTTAGGTCTCTCAGAATCCTAGCTATTCACCTTTTGATTCTCCTAAGGCTAGATCATAAATATGAGACCTGATTTTGTCTGGTTGACTTGCACAGTCTCACAGTCTTATGGCAAAATCCTTCTGCTAGGATCTGTGAATAACAGAGGAGCCATAAGAAAGCCATCAGGTCATAAAACTCCTTGGGAAAGACCATTTGGTCATTTTGTCTTATAACCAGCTATCTGGTCACACTTAAGCCTTATCAGACAAGTCACTCACAGGCAGACAGTTTTCAAACTAGCTTGTCAAAAACTGGATGCTGGAAGGCTGCCTCAGCATCAAATACATCCCCACTGGGCCAAAAGTAAATAAAAAGATCCTATCCACCCCTACCAGGCTGGCAGAAGTCCACTGGTGGCAAACTCTGTCCCTCTCACCTCCTGCCCACCCCAAGGTCTGTCCCTCTCACCTCCTGCCCACCCCAAGGTCTGTCCCTCTCACCTCCTGCCCGTCCCAAGGTCTGTCCCTCTCACCTCCTGCCCATCCCAAGGTCTGTCCCTCTCACCTCCTGCCCACCCCAAGGTCTGTCCCTCTCACCTCCTGCCCACCCCAAGGTCTGTCCCTCTCGCCTCCTGCCCATCCCAAGGTCTGTCCCTCTCACCTCCTGCCCGTCCCAAGGTCTGTCCCTCTCACCTCCTGCCCGTCCCAAGGTCTGTCCCTCTCACCTCCTGCCCACCCCAAGGTCTGTCCCTCTTACATCCTGCCCATCCCAAGGTCTGTCCCTCTCACCTCCTGCCCACCCCAAGGTCTGTCCCTCTCACCTCCTGCCCATCCCAAGGTCTGTCCCTCTCACCTCCTGCCCATCCCAAGGTCTGGCTCTGTTTTTTTTTGTTTGTTTGTTTGTTTGTTTGTTTGTTTTTTTTATTATTTTATTTATTTTTTATTTTTTTACTTTAAACTCCTTTCTCTTCCTGCTCCAAAAATCTAACTCCTTCATAACTACAATCTTGACATGTGATGCTTGGACCGGCTCTGGCCGTCTTGTTTGTGTGAGGGAGGCTTGGTTAGTCAAGGAGGAAGGAAGAATCAAGACTGCACCAGACTTCACCTTGTAGGACATGATAAGTGTCTTTACTGTTTTACTACCTTTGGTTTGTTATTCCGTTCCTTTCAGCCAAAAGCCTCCTTCCTGTCGCAGTGTACTCTTGAGCTCTAAAGCTCTATTGTTAAAAGCCACTCTGGTCAATGAAAGTACATTTCACTGTTTCTTGCATGTTTCTGATGCATTTTCTAATTGGATACACGCTGGGGAAGGGATGGAAGATTACAAATCCAGGCAGTGAGTTTGAAACCTGGTTTGATCTCTAGGACCTTGAGCAAGTTACCTAGCCTCTCTGTACTTCAGCCCCTTCATCCATTAAGTGGCAAAAACACTTATCCTATCGCATAAGGGAAAATGAGCTAATATATATAAAATGTAAAGGACAGTGTCTGCCCATGCCATAATAATCAATAAAAATGCATTAGTCCTCATTCAAGGACTCCAGTGGATAACAGGAAGTTCAGAAAATACCATACTTCAGGTATAGAATGTTCTCCTATATATACACATTTAAGATAGTTTAATTCATAAATTAAGCGCAGTTTAAGATCAACAACATAAATGTAATATAGATCTAAGCAAACTTACCACATGATTTTTTTTCAGTCTTTTTACAAGAACTATAGGAAGAGAAAAACAATCATCAACCTGTGATGTACAATAACTGGCCTGACAAGACATGCCCACTAATGGTACAAATGTTATAGTGATAACCAACCACTTTCTTGTTGGATTTAAGGCCCTCTTCACAAGACAGTGCCCATATCTGCACTGTTATTAGGTCTGGGAATCTGTGGCTAAGCAGGTCACAGGGCTAGAGGGGAGCCTTCTACTATTATTCTGCTAAATGGACATAGTCTTAAACCAACTTCTAATGACTCACTGTTAAACCCATAATTTAATGCATCTCTTAACTCTCACCAAAGAAGCTTCTTCATATAGCAGATGGTGATTAACACAGAGACACAATTCATCAATATGTAGAGTACTTAGCCTTAAATAAGACACCTGTATCACACATTCTCCTCCCAAGGTTCAGGGATCATTGCAGAATAGGGGATGGGAACATTTTAAGACTCAGAGGTGGTAGATGAATACAAGGAAAGAGTGTTTTCCAGACAGCTGGTCACTTGCTCATATGAACTCACAGCACTTATGACACCTGCACAAGACCTTGCAACCTCAACCCAGACAAAAATCCCAGCATGGAGGCTGGGAAGGGGGCAAGAATCTCCGATTCTAGCTGAGGAACTATTGGTAACTGATAGCTACTTCCAGAGGAAAGTCCATTTTTCTTTAGGGATGTTGTGATGGTTAATCCTGGGTGTCAACTTGACTGGACTAAGGAACAAATAAGAGAAAAGGGTCTTCTGATTGGACCACCTCAACCCGGATGGCCCACCCCAAATGTGGGTGTTACCTTCTGCCGGCAGGCAGTATTTAAGGCCACGGCAGCGGGAGCTGGCCCCTTTTTCCTTCTTCCTGCGGCTTGCCTCTCTCTCATCTGGTGAGTTTGCCTTGCTGCTGTGATCAACCTTTCGGATCCCAGCGTGTACTGAGACTGGCAGATCTCCTGGAATCCATTCGGGCCTTCAGCACTAGACTGGGACTCCTGAGACATCCAGCCTTGCGGACTGAGCAGTTCCCTGGATTCCCGGCCTCTCCAGTTCGGCGCTACTGTTGAGCTCCGTCACGTGAGCAAATCAATAAATTGTATATAGTTATATATATTCATCCTGTTGCTTCTGTTTCTTTAGAGAACCCTGACTAATACAGATTTTGGTACCAGAAGTGGTTCTAGAGAAACAGAATTGAAAGGATGAATTTCTTTAGTGGGCTTGGTAGCCTCTGGAGCCAGCTCTCCAACCCAATGAAGCCTAGAGTTACTGAAGGCTCTCCTGGTGGCATGAAGAGGAATGATAATCCTTGGTGCAGACTATTTGATCTAATTATGAAGATAGATCCATTTGACTCACCTAACTCACCTCTTGTGAGAAGCAAGGAATTTAGTGACTCTATATATAAAACGTTCGAGAAATTGCAGAAAAATCAGGAAAATAATGATGTTGCCTTGTTGCTCCTAGCATGTCTGGATAAACTGTTAGACGAAAATATGGAGCTCGGTGATAAAAATGACCAGCTCCGGATTCGAAACAACAGTTTAAAGGTTTCCAAGTGTGCTCTGGAAGAGAATCTTCTCTCCAGCAGCCAAAGAGCTAAAGCAGCAGAAAATCAAGCTGGAGCCCTTATTATACGGTTGGCTGATTTACAACGCAAATTTAATTCCCAGCCACGAAAAGTGTCAGCAGTTAAAGTGAGAGCACTGGTGGGGAAAGGGTGGAACCCTGAAACTTGGGATGGAGATGTGTGGGAGAACTATGATGATGAGGATTTTGAACCCTCGGATTCTGAGGGATTTTCTTTATCTGAGGAATTAACCTCCCCACCCTCAGCAGAGAATCCACACCCTGCAGATCCCTCCTCCCCACCCTTGCCTGAGGAAATTAATCCCCCCCTCCCAGTGGGAGCTGATGTCCCTCAGGGCCCAACAATTGTTGCCTCTAGACCTATAACCAGATTGAAGTCTAAGCAAGCCCCTCAAGGTGAGATAGAAAGTGTGGTCCACGAGGAGGTGCGATATACTACTAAAGAAATTAATGAGTTTGCTGATTCATTCCGGCAGAAGCCTAAGGAATATGTGTGGGAATGGATTTTAAGGGTGTGGGATAATGGTGGAAGGAATATAAAATTGGATCATACTGAGTTTATCGATATGAGCCCACTGAGTAGAGATTCTAGGTTTAACATGGAAGCTCGAGCAGTTAAAAAAGGTGTTAAAAGTTTATTTGAATGGTTGGCTGATGTATTTATTAAAACATGGCCTACTAACAGCGAGTTAGAGATGCCTGATATTCCTTGGCTTAGTATTGATGAAGGGATTGTGAGGGTCAGGCAGATGGGCATGCTCGAGTGGATTCGAAGTGTAAAACCACATTCTCCACAATATGAGGACCCAGAGGACATGCCACTCACTGAATTTATAAGATGGAAAGTACTGAGAGAGACACCAGAACATTTGAAGAGCTTTGTTTTTGCTCTATTTCTTATGCCAGATCTTACAGTTAGAGAAGTTGTGGCTCGTTTGCATAAATTAAATGTACACGTAGTAGGTCTAACAGGACCTCAGGGTAGGCGTCAGGTGGCAGCACTGAATCGCAGAAGGCCAGATGAGCGTAGTTACAGTAATTATCATAATGGGTGGCAAAGGCAAAACAATACCTATAATGGCATGACCCGAAATGATCTTTGGAACTGGCTAATTAATCATGGTGTTCCCAGGAACCAAATACATAAGAAGCCTACTAAGTTTTTATTTGATCTGTATAAGCAGAAAAGCTCTAGAACGAATGACAGGAAGTCAACATTTGATTTTAGGAGTAGCGAATCCCGCCCAGTTGACCGGTTTCCAGACTTGAGACAGTTCACAGACCCAGAACCCCTTGAATGAAGGGGTGGCCGGGTTCCAGTGAGGAAGGACCTTGTCACAATACCAAAGAGTTATGCTGTTTGCCTTCCTCCTGTCCTTCCCCAGAGGGACCTGAGGCCTTTTACTAGGGTAACTGTACACTGGGGAAAAGGAAATAATCAGACTTTTCGAGGCCTATTGGATACTGGTTCTGAGTTGACACTGATCCCAGGAGACCCTAAAAAGCATTGTGGCCCTCCGGTTAAAGTAGGGGCCTATGGAGGTCAGGTGATAAATGGAGTTTTGGCTGAAGTCCGACTCACGGTGGGCCCAGTGGGTCCCAGAACGCATCCCGTAGTTATTTCCCCAGTCCCAGAATGTATAATTGGGATAGATATAATTAGAAATTGGCAGAATCCCCACATTGGTTCCCTGATCTGTGGAGTGAGGGCTATTATGGTTGGAAAGGCCAAATGGAAACCATTGGTGTTGCCTCTACCAGGGAAAATAGTGAACCAAAAACAGTATCGTATCCCTGGAGGGATTGCGGAGATTAATGCCACTATCAAGGATTTGAAAGATGCAGGGGTGGTGATTCCTACCACATCTCCATTTAACTCTCCAATTTGGCCTGTGCAAAAGACAGATGGATCATGGAGAATGACAGTTGACTATCGAAAACTCAACCAAGTAGTGACACCAATTGCAGCCGCTGTACCAGATGTGGTGTCCTTACTCGAGCAGATTAATATGTCTCCTGGTACCTGGTATGCAGCTATTGATCTGGCCAATGCTTTTTTCTCAATACCGGTTCATAAGGACCACCAGAAGCAATTTGCTTTCAGCTGGCAAGGCCAACAGTATACCTTTACTGTCTTACCTCAGGGGTATGTTAACTCTCCAGCGTTGTGCCATAACTTAGTTAGAAGGGATCTTGATCGCCTGACTCTTCCACAAAATATCACACTGGTCCACTATATTGATGATGTTATGTTGATTGGACCCAGTGAACAGGAGGTAGCAGCTAGCCTAGACTTGTTGGTAAAGCATATGCGCATGAGAGGATGGGAAATAAATCCAACTAAAATTCAAGGGCCATCTACCTCGGTGAAGTTTCTAGGAGTTCAGTGGTGTGGAGCATGCAGAGACATTCCTTCTAAGGTAAAGAATAAGTTGTTGCACCTGGCCCCTCCCTCCACCAAGAAAGAAGCACAACGTCTGGTGGGTCTTTTTGGATTCTGGAGGCAGCACATTCCTCATCTGGGTGTGTTACTACGACCCATATATCAGGTGACTCGTAAGGCAGCAAACTTTGAGTGGGGCTTGGAACAGGAAAAGGCTCTTCAACAGGTCCAGGCTGCAGTGCAGGCTGCTCTGCCCCTAGGGCCATATGATCCAGCAGACCCAATGGTGCTTGAGGTATCAGTGGCAGATAGAGATGCTGTCTGGAGTCTGTGGCAGGCTCCCATAGGGGAATCACAGCGGAGGCCCTTGGGATTTTGGAGCAAGGCTCTACCTTCATCTGCAAACAACTATTCTCCTTTTGAGAGACAGCTCTTAGCCTGCTATTGGGCCTTAGTGGAAACTGAACGTTTGACAATGGGCCACCAAGTCACCATGCGACCTGAGCTGCCCATCATGAGCTGGGTGTTATCTGACCCACCAGACCATAAAGTAGGACGTGCACAGCAACAGTCCATTGTCAAATGGAAGTGGTACATACGGGACAGGGCCCGGGCAGGCCCTGAGGGCACAAGCAAGCTACATGAAGAAGTTGCCCAAATGCCTATGGTTCCCACTCCTGTTACAATGTCTCCTGGGCTTAAGCATGCACCTATGGCTTCATGGGGTTTGCCCTATGATCAGTTGACTGAGGAAGAGAAGACTAGGGCCTGGTTTACTGATGGTTCTGCACGCTATGCAGGCACCACCCAGAGGTGGACAGCTGCAGCATTACAGCCAATTTCTGAAACAACCCTAAAGGACACTGGTGAAGGAAAGTCTTCACAGTGGGCAGAACTTCGGGCAGTGCACATGGTTGTGCATTTTGCCTGGAAGGAGAAATGGCCAGAGGTTCGATTATATACTGATTCATGGGCTGTAGCCAATGGTTTGGCTGGATGGTCAGGGACTTGGAAGGAGCATGACTGGAAAATTGGTGAGAAAGACATTTGGGGAAGAAGTATGTGGATAGAGCTCTCTGAATGGTCAAAGGATGTGAAGATACTTGTGTCTCATGTAAATGCTCATCAAAAGGTGATCTCAGCAGAGGATGAGTTTAATAATCAAGTAGATCGGATGACTCGTTCTGTGGATTGTCAGCCTCTTTCTCCAGCTATCCCTGTTGTTGCTCAATGGGCCCATGAACAAAGTGGTCATGGTGGCAGAGATGGAGGTTATGCATGGGCTCAACAGCATGGACTCCCACTCACTAAGGCTGATCTGGCTACAGCTGCTGCCGAGTGCCAGATTTGCCAACAGCAGAGACCAACATTGAGCCCCCGATATGGTGCTATTCCCCGGGGTGACCAGCCAGCAACCTGGTGGCAGGTTGACTACATTGGACCACTTCCATCATGGAGGGGACAGCGTTTTGTTCTTACAGGAATAGATACTTATTCTGGTTATGGATTTGCCTTTCCTGCACGTAATGCTTCTGCCAAAACTACCATCCAGGGACTTACGGAATGCCTTATCCACCGTCATGGTATTCCTCACAGCATTGCTTCTGACCAAGGAACTCACTTCACAGCCAAAGAAGTGCGACTGTGGGCCCATGGTCATGGTATCCACTGGTCTTACCATGTTCCCCACCACCCAGAAGCAGCTGGCTTGATAGAACGATGGAATGGCCTCTTGAAGACACAGTTACAGCGCCAATTAGGTAGCAATACCCTGGAGGGCTGGGGCAAGGTTCTCCAGCAAGCAGTATATGCTTTGAATCAGCGTCCACTATATGGTACTGTTTCTCCTATAGCCAGAATTCATGGGTCCAGGAACCAAGGGGTGGAAGTGGGAATGATTCCACTCACTATCACCCCTAGTGACCCAGTAGGAAAATTTTTGCTTCCTGTACCCACGACCTTGCGTTCTGCTGGTCTAGACGTTTTGGCTCCAATGGGGGGAGTGCTTTTGCCAGGAGATACAGCAAACGTTCTATTGAACTGGAAGCTAAGACTTCCCCCTGGCCACTTCGGGCTTCTACTGCCTTTAAGCCAACAGGCTAAGGAAGGAATAACAGTAGTAGGAGGAGTGATTGATCCAGACTACCATGGGGAAATTGGACTTTTTCTCCACAATGGGGGCAAGGAAGATTATGTCTGGAAGGCAGGAGATGCTGTAGGGCGCCTTCTGGTGCTACCATGTCCTATGATTAAGGTCAATGGGAAACTCCAACAACCCAAACCAGACAGGACAATAAATGGCCCAGACCCTTCAGGGATGAAGGTATGGGTCACTCCTCCAGGGAAAGAGCCAAGACCTGCAGAGGTGCTTGCTGATGGCGGAGGAAATACAGAATGGGTAGTAGAAGAAGGTAGTCATAAATATCAGCTGAAGCCACGGGACCAGTTGCAGAAACGTGGATTATAATAGATATTAACCTTCGTCCTATTTGGTTAAGAATGTGCTTGTATATATATATATATATATATGTATATATGTATGTATATTAAGTGGATACTTGTGTTCCCCTTTGAATGTGCAACTGAGATATGTGTTAAGTGTTGTCATATTTAGGTTATTAGATACTGAAGGACTAAGTTCTTCTCAAGGACATTACCACCTACTCTAAGATATAATGTTTTGCTATTGCACATGAGATACTTATAACATGTTAGGTGGAATTATGACCCTGCCATCGTTTGCAATTGACATTTAAGCAGAGGCTATTTATTGGGTGTCAAGTTGACAAGGGGTGGACTTGTCATGGTTAATCCTGGGTGTCAACTTGACTGGACTAAGGAACAAATAAGAGAAAAGGGTCTTCTGATTGGACCACCTCAACCCGGATGGCCCACCCCAAATGTGGGTGTTACCTTCTGCCGGCAGGCAGTATTTAAGGCCACGGCAGCGGGAGCTGGCCCCTTTTTTCCTTCTTCCTGCGGCTTGCCTCTCTCTCATCTGGTGAGTTTGTCTTGCTGCTGTGATCAACCTTTCGGATCCCAGCATGTACTGAGACTGGCAGATCTCCTGGAATCCATTCGGGCCTTCAGCACTAGACTGGGACTCCTGAGACATCCAGCCTTGCGGACTGAGCGGTTCCCTGGATTCCCGGCCTCTCCAGTTCGGCGCTACTGTTGAGCTCCGTCACGTGAGCAAATCAATAAATTGTATATAGTTATATATACTCATCCTATTGCTTCTGTTTCTTTATAGAACCCTGACTAATACAGATTTGATGCTGGGTAGGTTAACTAGGCTCCAGTAAAGAAATGAAAATATTTTATCTATTATTTTTATTTTATGTATATGAGTGATTTGTCTTCATGTATGTAAGTGCACCAGTATTATGCAATGCCTGAGGAGGTCAGAAGAAGGCATCGGATCTGCTGTGGAATTCTGGATAATTGTTAGCTACCATGTGGGTGCTGGGAATTGAACCAGGTCCTCTTCAAGAGCAGCAAGTGCTCTTTACTGCTGAGCCATCTCTTCAGCTCCAATAAAAATATTTTTTTTAAAGGAAGCGCTTTACAGCTTCTTTTGGTATAGCTAACTTGGCAGCCTTACTGCTCCTAGATGTACAAAATTTCATTACACCAGTCCACATGGCCTATGATTTAAACTTCATGAATAATTTATTTCTAGATTTTTCATTTGTTCTTTTTGGACTGTGGTTTACTGCATATAAACAAAACCAAGGAAGGGAAAACTGTAAGGTGGGGAAACCCAAATTCTCTGCCCTCTTCACACCTTACACTTCTCAGTGCCCTGTCCACCATGCTAGAAGGACTCTCTTCAAGGTTGGTTTTCCCAGAAGCTCTGGCCTGTGCTTTCCAATGAGAACTTAACCCTGAGTGTCTCTCATACATCTACAGGTCAGGGAGCAGACACCTGTGGCAGTGCCTGCCATTTCTCCCCTTCTTTAGCTTTTTTGCTGAGCCAAGAATCTCTTCTGTCCTTCTCTGGGGGAAACCCTTCCTCACACTCCCAGCATGCACTTGCCTTGCCTGGCTCCCTCCCTTCCTGGAAGGCAGAAGCTGGCTCTCCTCACACCGGCATGTGCTTCTCAGTCTAGGGAGATTTTTCAGTCAAGGTCTCTGCCCATCTCAGGTTAGAAGCCACGGGCTTCCGAAAGGCTTTTGCCTGAAGGTAATGAATCCTCCTGAAACCTTGTATGGTGTCTGTTTTTATTGCAAACCACACTCCCTTGGACTTTTTCTTTCTTATAGGGACCAAGGACAGGCGGAAGTAAGGCAAAAATATTTCACTTTCTTTGCGGTTCCAAGCTGCTAAGGACCTTATGTGCTGTTACCTCAGCAGTGAATATTCCAGAAGAGAGAAAACAAAGGTCCTGCAGAAATCAGCTGAGGGCTCCTTCACACTTGAGGACGCTTGATACTTGTCTGGATAGAAGGATCTGGTTCTGTCTGCTAATTGGTGGTCTAATCTAGAACAGAGGGAAGAGGAAGAAGGCTCTAGAAATTAATTTGCATATCTTTTTCCATGTGTATAAGACCAAAGAAGCCCACTTTTTGGCTCTCTCCTGAAAAAAGCTGTGATATTGATTTGCTCCTCAGTGAACCTCAACCATGGACATTGGCAATAAGAGGCTAGTACTGAGGCCTGGGCCTGTTCCTTCAGAGCCAGGGATGTTACACCATGCGTGAGGAGCCAGCCTGCAATGGAGGCTGCCTGTTCAGAGCTGCAGACCTGAGGACCCTGCTCTCTGAGGCTAGAAGGTAGGTGCTGGGTCTGGTACCTCTGAGGGAGCTGCTGGATTCATGGGAAAATTCCTTCTGTTTCTTTTTCTTTCTTTCTTTCTTTTTTTGAGACAGGGTCTCCCTGTAGCCCCAGCTGGCCTGGAACCTGGAACTTAGTCTGTAGCCCCAGCCAGCCTGGAGCTCACTCTGTAGACCAGGCTGGCCTGGAACTCAGAGATCTGCCTGCCTCTGCCTCCCGAGTGCTAGGATTAAAGGCATGCACCACCACACCTGGCTTAAAGACAGTTCTTACCACCATGTGGGTGCTGGGAATCGAACCTGGGTCCTCTGCAAGAGCAGTCAATGCTCTTAACCACTGAGCCATCTCTCCAGCCCCTCCTTCTGTTTCTTAACTGTTGCTCATCGCCAAGTTTAGGAGGCCTGGAAAGGGGTCAGAGGCCCAACTACTGTCCCAACCAGACAGTAAAAGTGACAAATGCTGTTCTTTCTTTTTTGCCTTTCAGGAAGATTACACAAAAACAAAACAAAGCCCCTCACTTTCTATTTCCAGTTACACCCTGTTCCTTCACAGGGAGAGGAGACAGTAGCCCGCAGAGCAAGTTATTCAGAAAACCTCTATTCAGCCCTATTTGTTTGTCCTTGGCCCAGTGTTCAGCTAACCAGTTCCCACAGAGCACATGCCTGCAGGGGAGGCAGAGATCACAGCAGAAAAAAAAGAAGAAAATAAAATAAATAAAAATATATAAATAAAAAAGCCTGCTCCAGCTATCCTGTGGATTCCTGAATGCGAAGGAAACCACAGTGCTTCTGGACGAGTGCTGCAGGGCACAGTGGACGGGGTTCACTGTTCCTCTGGTCAGGGCTGGCCTACTCCAGGCTGGCCAGGCGCCTCTGGATGTCTGCAACTGAAAGGGGCTTTCATGAGCAAAGCTGAGTATCTTCCTTCATCATCATGTGAACTGACTCTTGCAGGAGGCTCTGTGTTAAAGTGATTCCTATTTCAGAAGGAGATGAGTGACCCATCCTGCGGCTACTCGGGGCCGAGACCTTCAACTCTCCTCCTCTATATGTACATCCCACTCCCTATCTGCTAGGCTATCCTGTCCCTCTACATTCAAATGGGTTCAGAATCTGCCTCAGTCAGATTCAACCCAAGACCCAAAGCGGCAAGAGATACATGCCATGGATTTAGCATCAAGAACTAGCTGATGTCCCAAATCTAATTGGCTATTGGCTCTCTTCTTGGAGGAATAACCCATGGCCGATGCCACAAGCTTACATCCTCTACAGGTTAGGAGATGTCATAAGCCACAGTAAGACCCTGTCATATTTAACAGGAAAAAATGTAATTCATGGATCAACATATCATCTAAATATATGTGTCTATACCAAAGTAACCTACCATAACTATTAATGCTGTTTTAAATACCTATATATCTAATTGCTTGTCTTCATAGTAGGATTGAAAGTTATTCCTGGACAAACTGTAAAACCATGAAAGGAAACAGCCACGAATTGACCAGAGTCCAAGCAACAGCTCCAGAGAGGGTGGACTGTTTTGTTCTCATCCACCTGTGGCCCTTTTCTAAGCCTAGGGAACAATCTGCGGAAGAGGGGGCGTGGTGAATGTAAGGGCTGCGATTGGGGTGAATGGTGTGAAACTACAGCAATGTAGTCTGGACACTCATTTGATCAATCTGATTGAACATATAACCCCTCACCCCCCCCTGGAAGGTGGGGCTGTGGGGTGGTTTGGGCACAACAGCCTGCAAATTGGTTTACATGAAGGATGCTTGTACTCATGGATTATCACTTATAGCTAAAAATGAAAAAAAACTGAGAGAATATGCAGGACAGTTACGGCAGAATGCATATCTTGGTTGGGTGTGGGGGTGGAGGGATGGAAAGGGAAATATGCCTGAACTGAATTGAAAATGATGTATGAAATGCACAAAGCATCATAAAAAAAAATGTTAAAAAAATAAATATAATAAATGAAAAATAAAAAAGAAAAAAAAAGTTGAGATGACTCTAAACAGCCAGATTCCTTACTGCCCTGTTAAGTTTATCTCAACTGATCATTTATTTATGATGGTATAAAATCCAAATGCTTTCAATTTTGATTGTTAGATACTTGCTGAAAGGCAGCTGAAATTACTTCCTGAGAGTTCCCATTTTTGACAAGTGTATTTCAAATGGAAAATTTACAATGGTTCAATAATGGTTGTGCTGAGGTGGTGTTTTCTGGGGCTTTTTTTTTTTTTTTCAGAATTAGCAGTGAATTTAGCCCTTGTGGTCAATGTAAACTTTTACCCTGCCTTTTGGAAACTCAGGAAATTTAATGAAAAAATAAGATTAAGAAAAGACGAAATCTTTAAGAATTAAAACCTTATAAATATGTCTAAAAAAAAAAAGAACTAGCTGATGTCACAGTGAGTCTGCAACTGTGAGACTGGTGGGTGTCCACCGCGTGAGTGGGGAGGGGTCACTGAGCACAGGATGCATGGGGACCATGGGCTGTGCTCTCAGGACTTTAACTGATTAGATCAGGCCCACCCTGAAACTAGGATGCTCCTTTAACCAAACTTTATCTGTCAGGGATGAATATGTGTGCATGTATGTGTATAAGTGTCTGCAGGAGTGTGGGCACGTGTGTGTGTGTGGGTGCCCATGCATGCATGTGTATAAGTGTCTGCAGGAGTATGGGCACATGTGTGTGTGGGTGCCCATGCATGCATGTGTATAAGTATCTGCATGTGTGTGGGCACATGTGTGTGCGGGTGCCCATGCATGCATGTGTATAAGTGTCTGCATGTGTGTGGGCACATGTGTGTGCAGGTGCCCATGCATGCATGTGTATAAGCCCTAAGTTGATATCAGGTATCTTCTTTGATTGGGGTAGGGTCTCTCCATGAACCCAGAGCTTGCCATTCCCCAGCTTGTCCTGGAGATCCCCAGTTTCTGCCTCCCAAGAGCTGGTATTACAGGTAGCTGCCACACCTACCTGGCTTTTTATGGGGGTGCTTTGGAATCTCGACTCTGGTCCTTGTGCTTTTTTGGTAAGCTCTTTATTCACTAAGCCATCTCCTAGCCCTGACTGGGGATTTTAGTCACATACATAAAATATCTCCACTGCAACGTCCATATTAGTGGACTAACCCAGGGCCATAACCTATCCAAGTTCGTGCCTGCAACCCAAGGTCAGGTATCCAGCCTGACTCTGTCCTCCATAGCTGTGTCCCTCCCTTGACTGAGCCTCTGTATTTTCTCCTGAATGAGTGCTGAGCCTCTTCACTAGTTTCTACTTCTCTCCGCCTCTCTGCCCTACCCCCTCGGCTGTTCTCAACTGAGCATAGAGACCACTTGTCAGGTCGAGTGCAAACAATTGCTCCATTGCTCAAACCCTGGTGATGGGCAGAACATGAATGGGTCCCTAAAGGTGCTTACGTCCTCCCAAAGGTGCTTACGTCCTCCCTAAAGGTGCTTACGTCCTAACCCCTGGACCCAGTGGCTGTGTTATGTCCCAAGGTAAAAAGGACTTTGCTGTTGTGATTGGGTGTAGGGAAATCCAGCTTGAATTGCAGGCTAGCTTTCCAGCTGGCATGCCTCAGGGCACTGCATGGCCAAGAGCCTGGCTCTGGCAGGAGGAGCAAGCAGCATGGCCTTAGGTACATGATACTGGGTGGGGCACCGATGTGCAGTGGCTCGGAGTTGCGGGGCCTATGATTGGTCCTGGGAACTGACGTCATTTGGTTTATAAAAACAAGCTGTGGCAACGAGTAAATTTGAATTCACAGTAACACCATCACGGAATTCCGGGCCGTTATTTTTATTAATTATTGTGCACATACAGGCTAAGGTAGGCCTGCATTTCGTTCGGGTGGCCAGTAGGCTGGAAAAAGGTTCCCTTTGTGGACCACCAACCTGGGTAGCTGGTGTGAGTGAAATTCCTGTCCCCGCTCTGGGCAGGTGGGAAGTCACGGCCAAGAGTGGAACACGTGTCTCGTGGGTCCAGGCTGAGCCTAAGTTCGAGTTACCACTTAGGATGGGCTACAGGAAGTAGCCAGCTGGTCTTTGCGCCAAGGGGCCAGCTCCCCACAGTGTCCGCAAAGCAGGCGCTGTGTCCCCATCCCCCTTAGCAGGGCCGCGTGGTCCCTGTTCTCCATAAAAAGAAAAGCTTCCTACAACTGAGGACAGGTACTAAGGTGGGATTTTCCTGGTTTAACTATAGGACCCAGTCCAATCACACAAATCCTTAAAAGCAGAAGAATGGGCTGGAGAAATGGTTCACCAAGTGAAGACACTTGATGCCCAAGGCTGCTGCCCTGACTGTTGGCCCAGAACCCATGTAAAGGTGGACAGAGTGAACCAGACTCACAAAGTTTTCTCCTGACCTCCACATACATGTGGCATGCCCACCCAGCTGTCAACCCCCACACATCATGGATACACATATACACAATAATAGTAAATTTTTGTAAAGTTAAAAGCAGAAGAAGGAGAAGGAAGAGTAAATTGGAGAAGTGGGATGTGCGGGAGGGAGTGGCACTCAACGCTGACTTTGAAAAGTGGACGAAGAAGGCCACAGCCAGCAGCAAGAGTAAGGTGACCTCCATCCTCTAATCACCGCCCCAATGCCTCTAACAGACAGCAACCAAATTCTCTAGTTGTGTCCAAAATGCTTTGCAACATTGTCTTTGCAACCTTGTATGTAGTAATTCCTAAGATTTTATTCTCTTTAAGTTTCCCCTCCACAATTAAAATTCAATCTTTTTGTTGTTCTTTTGGGGAGGGTGGAGAGATTCTTCGTGGCCCAGGCTGTCTTCAAGCCTCCATCCTCCTGCCTGAGCCTTCCAAGTGCCAGGATGGTAGGTGTGTACCACATGCCTGGACTGCTGCTTGCTGAGTCTTTCCTGACCATTTACTTAAAGTCATAGTGTCTGTCACCGGCACTCCCTGACTTGCTATTTCCCTCAGAGCATTTAACATACCTATTATTTATCCACTAGTCTTTGTTTCCTGCCGTGCTGTCACCTAGCAGTATGTGACATGTGGCAGAGGTTCAGTAAGTATGTTCAGTAAGGAGGAAGGGAGAGAGGAACCGGAAAGAAGAGGGAGGAAAGCAGGGCAGGAGTCCTCTGTCGAGGGGCAACAGAATGTGTGTGAGGGGCAACAGAATGTGTGTGTGTGTGTGTGTGTGTGTGTGTGCGCGCGCGCGCGCGCGCGCGTGCGCGTGCGGGCTTAAGAATTCCCCACCACAATAGTAAAGCCATAACTCACCAAAGAGCTGCAGTAAATTTTTGACTGCTTAAGGAAACACTCATTCTTTCCTCTCCCTGAAGGGAGACAGCACCAGGAGCCAGGTCACCCTTTCAGATGAACTCACAGATGTGGAGCAGCTCTGCGGTTTCTTTTCTAGGAATTAGCTAACTGCTGTTTCCACCAAAGCTCTGGGAAAGTTCGAATTCCTTGTAGCTTGTCTCAAATCTTTTGAGACCCAGCCTTTGCAATGTAGTATTTAATAATCCCTAGAGATTTTACTCTCAAGTTCCCCCTCAATGATGACAAATTCAGCTTTAATTCCATTTATTTAGGGGTTTGTTGCTTTTGTTTTTGTGTTTTTGTTTAAGACAGTGTCTCCCTGTAGCCCCAGCTGCCCTGAACTCTCACTGTGTAGACGGTGCTGGCCTCCAGCTCACAGAGATCAGCCTGCCTCTGCCTCTGCCTCTTCCTCTGCCTCCTGAGTGCTGGAATTAAAGGCACATGCCTCCACATCTGGCTTCTTTTTTATTTTATTATTTTTATTTTATATGTACAAGTGGATTGCTTACATGTATGTAAGTGCACCTGTGTTGTGCAATGCCTACAGAGGTCAGAAGAGGGCATCTGCTCCCTTGGAACTGTAGCTCTGGGGGTACTAGGAACCAAAACCTCCAAGAGCAGCCATTGTGCTTAATTCCCAAGCTACCTTTCCAGCCCCTTTTAATTTTTTTTGATGAGTGAATTCTAACAAAGACACTATAAAACACAGTGATGTTTCATATTATATGAAATTCTGTTCTTTATACGCAAAGAGCTGATGAGACTATAATATATTCCTTGAAGAGGTTATTAAAGAAGCAAAAGGTTCTCCAAGCAGATTCAGAAAAACTGTAGCCAAGTTATACAGTTTCCGCCAGTATTAATTTTTTTTTTATTTCTGTATGTGTATGAATGTACTGTCTGCATGCAAGTCTGTGCACCCGTGTCGTGCAATGCCGCGGAGGTCAGAAGAGGGTCTCGGATTCCCCTGGAACTGGAGTTCTCCTGGAATTGGAGTTTCAGACGGTTCTCAGCCGCCATGTGGGTGCTGGGGATCGAACCCGGGTCCTCTGTCAGAGCCGGTCAGGTGCTCTTACGCAAGGCGCGGCGTAGGCCATCTCTCCAGCCCCTCCTCCAGTATTAATTAAAAGTGGAATTCCAAGTCTTTAGTTACATGGAAAAAGAAGAGTTTCAACAGAGAGTAACTTGGACTGGATCCTGCAGCAAAAGGACATTGACAGAAAAGTGGTGAACTATGAATAGACTGGAGCACGGCGAATGATGGTAACAGCAACTTCTTCATGTTGACCGATGTGCTGTGGTCATGAAAGATGTTAACAATGGGGCTGGAGAGATGGCTCAGCGGTTAGGAGCACTGACTGCTCGTTCAGAGGACCTGGGTTCGATTCCCAGCACCCACCTAAGAACCATCTTTAACTCCATTCCAAGGGAATCCAACGCCCTCTTCTGACCTCCGAGGCGTTGCATGAAACAGGTGCACCAACCTACTGCAGACAGTACACTCATACACATAAAAATAATAAATAAATAAAACATTAAAAAATAAAAGTGTAAGATTAAAAAAAAAAGATGTTAACATAAAGGGAAACTAAGGAAGATGTGCAGAATTCTCATCTTAGCTGCAACTTGTGTGTTGTGTGTGTGGTGGTGTAAACTCATTCTAGATAAAAAGGAAATGTTAAAAGTAGGTTTCAGTTCCTAGGTGGAGAAGAAAGTAGAAACAGCAACTGGGGTCAAACCTGGAAAGCCTTGGGTTCGAGTCCACACTCCCTTTTTCTAGCTGGGCAGCTCTGGAGAGGATCCTTTACCTCTCCGAGTCCCAGTTCCTTCATGAATGCTCTGCGCTGTTCTGAGAGGCAGGCACTGGCATTGCCAATGATGTCCTGCGGTGGTGAGCCCCGTGGTGTCATAGGAAGGAGGGGAGCTGCTCTTGTCTGAGCATCTGACTGAGAAAGAATGAGTTTAGCTAACAACTTGTGACATATTCTTTTGAAGAAATCATATATAGGGCCGGGCATGGTGGTGCACGCCTTTATATCCTAGCATTTGGGAGCAGAGGAGTGGATCTCTGTGAGTTCAAGGCCAGCCTGGTCTACAGAATGAGCTCCAGACCAGCTGGGACTAAAGGGATGCCTTGTCTCTAAAAATACCAAAAAAAAAAAAAAAAAAAGAAAATTCCCATTTTTATTATATATATATATATATATGTGTGTGTGTGTGTGTGTGTGTGTGTGTGTGTGTGTGTGCACGCGCGCGCGCGCACTGGCCAGTGAGCCCTGTGCAGCTGACTTTTCGTGTGGGTGCCGGGGATCTGGACTCTTATCTTCATGGGCAAACACAAGCACTGTAGCATCAAGCCATTGCCCCAGTCCGGATATTTTGAAATTTAACAGATAAGAAAAAGAGAACACCACCAACCACACATATCACAGCTGCACACATTTTGTGGGTCACTTGTCAAGTAACATCTTGTTGGCAGTTTTAACGTTTGTAAGTTATTTTTTAAATATTTATTTATATTACTTTATGTATATGAGTATATTGCCTGCATCTATGTAGGTGCACCTGTGTTGTGCAATGCCTGGGGATGTCAGAAGAGGCCATTGGATCCCCTGGAACTGAAGTTATGGATTGTTGTTAGCCACCATGTGGATTCTGGGACTAGAACGTGGGTCCTATGAAGAGAAGACAGTGCTCTTAACCGCTGAGCCATCTCTCCAGCCCCTGTTGTGATGTCACAGAAGGACACACTCTGTGATTATATACATCTCATACTATCTATTTCCCAGTATAATATAACACCAGGTTCTGGATTTGAACCTTGACCCCACCACTCATTATTTTACTACAGATGGAACATTGCCAAATCCAAAACTCTGGAATCTCAAAGTATTCAAAATCTGAAATTCTTTGAGGGCCAACAGAATGGTACAGATAGACGATTCCAAGCCATGAAACTGGTTTTAGTCACAAAGATATTTAATATGTTGTAGCCAAGAGGCAGAAGCAGGCAGGTCTAGCCTGGACTACACTGCAAGATTCAGGCCAACAGGGACTACAGAGAGACCCTGTCTCAAAAAGACCCCCCCCCCCACTCACACACAAATTACCAGGTTGCATAAAATTACTTGCAGGCCATATGTAAAGGTATGTATGAAACATAAGTGGATTTCATGCTTAGACTTGGATCTCACCCCTAAGATGTCTCACTTTGGACATGCAAATATCCCAAAGTTCGGACACAGCCCCAATCTGAAACACTTCTGGTCCTTTGTGTTTGAGTGTGGGATACTCCATTAGACCTTGCCCCACAGCTGAGATAACTGGATGGTGTATGGAAAGAACAGAGTGCAACAAATGGCAGGTTTGGATATGAAGCCCAGGAGGAAAGATACATGTGTTAAAAGCATGGTTGCTTTACCCCTTACCCCCTATCTACTCTCTGGCTGCCATCCTTAGAAGCCCAGCTCCATTGAAACCCCCTGCCGTGATGTTTTGCCTCAATCCAAACCCAAAGTGACAAAACCCACTGACTATGGATTAAAACTTCTGAAACGGTAATCCAAAAGCAATCTCTCCTCCTTTCAACTTGTTGGTGTTGAATATTTTGTCACAGTGATGAGAACCGATTAACGCAGGCAGCAAGCAGTCAAAAATTGGCTTCTTATTATTACAAAGTTTTTTTAAACAAAATGTTTATTTTTATTCATTTTTATTTTTATGTGTATGAGTGTTAGGCCTGTATGTATGTAAGGTACTTTCGGCTCACCGTTTCAGAAGTTTTACTCTATAGTCAGCAGTTCTAGGGGATCTGATGCCCTCTTCTGACCTCCTCAGGCACTGAGGCATCAGATCCCCTAGAACTGGAATGACAGATGGTTGTTAGCCATCATGTGGGTGCTGGGATTTGAACCCCAGTCTTCTGCATGCACAGCCAGTGCTCTTAACTGCTGAGCCATCTCTTCAGCCCGTACTACAAAGTTTTTAATGGTCACTTACTACAACAGTTTGGTGGGTATTTTTCCTCTTTCCTTCCTTCCTCCATTTTTATTTACATACATTTACTACCATATTGTATTTTGAGCCAAAAAAGAAAAAAAACAGATTAAAAAAAAGGAAATCCAAGCCTGATGGTACAGACCTATAGTCCTGGCTACTCAGAGTCCGCAGCAGGAAGATCACAGGTTTAAGTTCCCCCTAGGCTGCAGAGTGAGTTCAACACATGGCTGGACAAGTCAGTGAAATGCTGTCTCAAACAACAGGTAAAAAGAAGGCTCAGGATGGAGCAATATGAGAGTGTTTGTCCAGGAGTCACAGGACCCTGGACTTAAGTCCCAGTACTAAAAGAAAAGTGTGTGTGTGTATGCAGGGAGGAAGGGTTGTGAACACACCACTAACTCATTATTTTCATGACAGTGCTTTTAAATATTACATCTAAATCTTGTACCTCTGAATGTGGCTTATCTAGCCTTTTGTACATTAAAGGACATTGGTTAACTGCAGTTTGTTTCACTAAGAGTGCTAGCAATATAGCTCAACGGCAGGCAGAGCATTTATCTGACCTGAGTGAAGCCCCAAGTTTGATTTCTAGGACCACTACAAAAGGAAAACTAAAGTTTGAACCGTGTGAATTTCTGTTAATTTTTGACAGTGTTCTGTAGAAGTAAAATGTAAATGATAGGCAAAACAGGACTATTTAGAAGGTTTTTTTTTATTTTTTTAAATTTCTTTATGTGTATGAATGTCTGCATGCAGGTTTGTGCACCCCTGTCATGCAATGCCGCGGAGGTCAGAAGAGGGTGTTGGATTCCCCTGGAACTGGAGTTCTCCTGGAATTGGAGTTTCAGACGGTAGGAGTTTGTACACAGTGATGAGAACCGATTAACGCAGGCAGCAAGCAGTCAAAAATTGGCTTCTTATTATTACAAAGTTTTTTTAAACAAAATGTTTATTTTTTATTCATTTTATTTTATGTGTATGAGTGTTAGGCCTGTATGTATGTAAGGTACTTTCGGCTCACCGTTTCAGAAGTTTTACTCTATAGTCGCCAGTTCAGGGGATCTGATGCCCTCTTCTGAACCTCCTCAGGCACTGAGGCATCAGATCCCCTGAGAACTGGAATGACAGATGGTTTTAGCCATCATGTGGGGCTGGGATTTGAACCCCAGTCTTCTGCATGCACAGCCAGTGCTCTTAACTGCTGAGCCCTCTCCAGCCGTACTACAAAGTTTTTAATGGTCACTTACTACAACAGTTTGGTGGGTAATTTTTTCCTCTTTCTCCTTCCTCCATTTTTATTTACATACATTTACTACCATATTGTAATTTTGGCCAAAAAAGAAAAAAACAGATTAAAAAAAAGGAAATCCAAGCCTGATGGTACAGACCTATAGTCCTGGCTACTCAGAGTCCGCAGCAGGAAGATCACAGTTTTACCCCTAGGCTGCAGAGTGAGTTCAACACATGGCTGGACAAGTCAGTGAAATGCTGTCTCAAACAACAGGTAAAAAGAAGGCTCAGGATGGGCAAGTGGCAGGAGTCACACCTGAGCCAAGTGCTCCAGAACCTGTTAAAATAAAAAAAAAGAGTGTGTGTGTGTGATGCAGGGAGGAAGGGTTGTGAACACACCACTAACTCATTATTTTCATGACAGTGCTTTTAAATATTACATCTAAATCTTGTACCTCTGAATGTGGCTTATCTAGCCTTTTGTACATTAAAGGACATTGGTTAACTGCAGTTTGTTTCACTAAGAGTGCTAGCAATATAGCTCAACGGCAGGCAGAGCATTTATCTGACCTGAGTGAAGCCCCAAGTTTGATTTCTAGGACCACTACAAAAGGAAAACTAAAGTTTGAACCGTGTGAATTTCTGTTAATTTTTGACAGTGTTCTGTAGAAGTAAAATGTAAATGATAGGCAAAACAGGACTATTTAGAAGGTTTTTTTTTATTTTTTAAATTTCTTTATGTGTATGANAATGTACTGTCTGCATGTAGGTTGGTGTACCTGTGTTATGCAATGCTGCGGAGGTCAGAGAGGGTGTCAGATTCCCCTGGAGCTGGAGTTAAAGACGGTTCTCAGCCACCATGTGGGTGCTGGGGATCGAACCCGGGTCCTCTGTAAGAGCAGTTGGTGCTCTTAACTGCTAGGCCATCTCTCCAGCCCCATATTTAGAAGTTTAATATCTAGTACTAGTATCTATTACAAATGTCAAACTTCCATCAATTAATCTATTTAAAACATTTTTTGCTTTGTTATCGGTCTTGGTTACCCTTTCTATTGCTGGGATAAGATATCCTGACCGAGCAACCTCAGGAAGAAGGGTTTATTCTGCTCACAGTTTGAGGGTAAACCCACCATGGGGAGGGAAGGGTGGTCAAGGTGGCAGGAGCTTGGAGCAGGAGTCCCACCAGGTCGATGATCAGGAAGAAGTTTGTGTCCTCAGTGGGAAGCAGAGAGTGACGAAGGCTACTGCTTGCCCTTCCTCCTTTTTGCTCTGTCTAGGACCCACACCACGTTTATGTAAATTCCCACCTGTTAACCTAATCAGGAGAATCCCCAGAAGGACACACAGGCCTTCCTCATCTGGTTGGCCTTTCTCAGAGCTCTTTCCCAGGTGAATCTAATCCTCACCAAGTTGACAACTGAGATTAACCTTCACACTAGCACACTGGACAAGCAGCACCATTTACATTTTGTATCTTTACTGTAAAACAATGTTTGTTGCCTGAGGATTTAACCCAGAGTACCACATAAGCCAGACATGCTCTCTACCATTGAGCTATATCCCCAGCTCTCTTTTTACTTTTTATTTTGAGATCTTGGTATGTTGTTGAGGCTGTCCTTGAACTTACTCTGTACCCTAGGCAGGCCTTGAACTTGCAATCCCCTGTAGCAGCCTCCTGAGTAGCTGGGATTACAAACCTTCATCACCATGTCTGGCTTTATTCTCTTAAACTGTAAACACAACTGATATTTTTTCCTATTTATCCCCATGAATCCATTTTTTTCATTGGTTTATGGTTTTCTCAATAATTTTTTTGCAGGCTAACATTACAGCCAGAATGTTTTAGGGTCACAAGCAAAATCGGGAGACCTCAGTTTATGACCCGCAACCTGCGATGACATGTGACAGTATGAAGGCCTAGGATTGGATGCTAGGATGACATGTGACAGTATGAAGGTCGAGGATTGGATGCTAGGATGACATGTGACAGTATGAAGGTCGAGGATTGGATGCTAGGATGACATGTGACACTATGAAGGTCGAGGATTGGATGCTAGGAATTGATAACACGTTGTCTGTCCCAACCGTAAATAAGGTGGTCTCCCTGTAAGAATAAAGAGAATTCCTACAAGTTTTGCCACCTAATGAGATCTCTGGGTTGTTATTGTGCATATGTTTTCTTTAACCAGATGGATCATGGAACTGTTAATCTTACAGTTGGCTTTTCAGCTTGTCCAGCTGTGGGAGCTAACAGCTCCCCAGCCGATTGGATGGTCACGAAGGCTAACAACTTCTGGCCATGGGTTAGGTCACATGTGGGGGCCAGGGAAGCCAACAGCTTCCTGGCTGGGTTTGACAACCATGCCATCAGCTTCCTGGGTGTGCATCGTGCAGCTGTAGGGCCACTAGCTTCAGGCATGGGTTTGGCCATGGGGTCATCAACCTTACGGCTACCAGAAGGCCAACAGCCTCCTGGACGGCAGGCCCCTGGACATCTTGTGACAGTTTTAAGTGTTCTTTATGTGTAATGGACATGAGTTCATAAGCTTTTTCTTCAACTTTTTAATAATGAAATAGAATGGGTGGTGCTATTTTATGTGGCAAACCCACTAATCTTTTCATTCATGGGAATCTTAGGTTTGCAATTTAGGTTTTTTGGGTGATTTGTTTTGTTTTGTTTTTTGGGTTTCTTTTCTTTTTTTGGGGGGGGGTCTTTTCAAGATAGGGTCTCCCTGTAGCCCCAGCTGTCCTGGAACTCACTCTGTAGACCAGGCTGGCCATGAACTCACAAAGATCTGCCTGCCTCTGCCTCTGCCTCCCAAGTGCTAGGATTAAAGGCATGAGCCACCACACCTGGCACAATTTAGTTTTAAAAGTCTCTAACTTCAGTATGATTTTAGTTATATCTTTTTTGTATGGTTTTACTTTAAATTTTTAAATACGTGAAATATCTTGAATTCCTTTTCTATAAAAGGGTCTGGTTCCCATGGACTGGGTTTATCTTTAATGACAACATAACATTTTATAACCATGTCCTAGCTGTCAACCTTCTTTCTATTGTCACACGTCATAGAGACATTATTAGGGGTCTTTCCTGTGGCACTATCTCAGCATACACAGGTGGAACCACGTTCGTGAACTTAGGACTCTCCAGGATTTCACTTCCTGTGTTAGTTCTCTGCAGCTATGATAAAACACCATGGCCCAGGCAACTTCTAGAAGGAAGGGTTTTATAGGGCTTAAGGTTCTAGAAGAATAAGAGTCCACCATGGCGGGAGGTGGGCAGAACTGAAGGCTGAGTGCTCACATCTTCCAGCAGGCACAGGAAGCAGGGAGAGCCTAACTGCATGTAGGCAAGTTCCTGTACTCTCGAAGCCCATCCCTACTGACATGCTTCCTCCCCAATAGCCACACCTCAAGGTTCTATGACCCTCCTCAAATTGTGCCACCAACTGGGGGACCAAGTGTTCAAATTCTTGGATCCTAGGGGGGACGTTGCCATTCAAACCACCACAGCTCTTTGTATGTCTTTGAGTTTCTGCTTCATGTCAGAGAAGGGTCCTGCTCTCTGGGTGACTGAGACTAGGAACCTTCGCTCTTTGATATAAGTCAGTCCAAATAGGGAGGTGAGCACACCCTAATCACCTCTATGAGGTCATCATCATCTTAACTGTGCCTGCAGGTTCACAATCCAGCAAGAGACACAAGCAGGGGAAGGTTGGGGAAGACTGTCTGACCAAGAGAACATGAATATTTTAATGATCTCCCAATACACACTGCCAAAGGACTTCCCAAGGGTGTGGTAGAATTATAATGTCACTGGCTAGGACCGAGATTACCAGGGTCTTCAAATCCATGCTAATGTTGATGCCATCTGTTAAAATATTTTTTGTTTACAGATAGTGCTAGTCAAAAAGAAAAATAACAAAATAGAAAACTGAACTTGGTTTTTTTTTAATGTATTTACAGCTTGTTTTCTCTTGTTTTTGATCTGCTGTTTCTAAGGAAGCTGTGTTTGTAGAGATGTTTCCTAATCAGTATTGCAGATGAATAAATGTTAAATGTCTTTCATGGTTAAAAAAAAAAAAAAATATATATATATATATATATAAAAAATTTTTTTTTTTTTTTTTAAAGATTTTGTTTTGCTGGGCATGGTGGTACATAACTTTAATTCCAACACTCAAGAGGCAAAGGCAGGAGGATCTCTGTGGGATTGAGGCCATCCTCGTCTACATAGTGAGTTCTAGGATAGCTGTGGCTACAGGGAGACCCCGTCTCAAAAAGACCAGATAGATGATAGATAGATAGATAGATAGATAGATAGATATAGTTCATATATTAGGTAAAAGCTATTTTTAAAATTATATCTCTAAGCTGGGCAAGCTTGGCAAGGTGGTAATGTGCCTCTGGAATGCCAGTTCTTGAGAGGTGCGGAGTTGAGGGTCCAGAGTTCAAGGCCACAAGGGGCCTCCTCTCTGGACAACTGACACTGGGAACCCCCATCTTGTTGATATGTGACCAGTACGAACAGGGACTAGTACATCTTACTCACCTCCACATAACTAGCAATCAGTATCCTAATTTGACACACAGTTCCAAATCCAGCAAGAGACATAGTCTCTGTGAGGTGGTATCTACCTGTGTGGACCAGGCATGGCAGTGCAGGCCTCTAATCTCCAGCTCCTGAAGGCTAAGGCAGGAGAATTGAGAATTTCAGTTGGGCTATACTGTCTGAAAAACAAACAAACAAACAAACAAACAAAAAACTATCTCGAATTATTTGTGAAAACAAATATCTTTTGCATAGTCTATTGTTGTGTTTGGTAATTTATAATTTTTCTTTCTTTCTCTGGTTTCTCATTTGGATGGAGTGTTTGTGTTTTTATTCCAAATTTGTATGGACTTTTCTTATGTTAAAAATAGATAACTTTAAAGCAGGGCGTGGTGGCTCACACCTTTAATCCTAGCACTTGGAAGGCAGAGGCAGGTGGATCTTTGTGAGTTCAAGGCTAGCCTGGTCTACCGAGTGAGTTCCAGGACAGCTGGGGCTACAGGGAGACCCTGTCTTAAAAAGACCAAAAAAAGAAAAAATAGTTAACTTTGATTCATATTTGCTGAAGATTTTCTCAAACCTATGCATATTTTTGTTGGTTTGGTCTTCATTACTGGCTTGTAGGTACATATGGGTTGGGAGACATGATTTCACAGTGCACTTGAACAGGGATGGGATTTCTTGCCAACATTCCTTCCCAGTCCCAGCTCCATCTCCTCCTCTTGAGGAAACCCAGCAGAGCATTCGAAGTACTGAGACTTTGGAGAGAGCTAGAGACAGGTGCTCATCATCACCACGATGGTCGCCACCTTCCATCTTGGTGGTGCCCTTGCCTTTAGTTAAAGGTCCAGGTAGGACATAGCTCCAGCTCCTTGTCCCTGAGGGCAGGTTCACTATCGACTCCCCTGACCACACAGATGGCTGTAACCCCACTTTCCAATTCTGGCAGAAGCTCATGCCTGTGGGGAACCGAGGCTGATTCAGGCTGTATCTGTCCCTGCAACTGTGTTAGCATTTTTTTCTCTATACTCCTGGACTGGGCTGAGCCTTGGGTTCTCTGGAATCATAGGTAGGTTCCTCCTGTGGTTATCAGATGTGCCTTCCAGGAGGTGGCAGGGCCCCACCTAGGTTACTTTCTCAGCTAGACGAAGACCTGTGGAGGAAGTCCATGGTAGTGGGAAGACGTGGGTGTTCAGAATAACAGCTGAGATGGGCAGATGGAGTGCCCAACTGGGTGTGCCTGCCACAGGGGCCTCTGTCAACCTTTATTGGGGTTTTGAGGCTAGTGGCCCCTCACAGCTATCCGGAGTGGAGGTGGGCAGGGTTGGTGAGCCTTTGCTTTCCCCCACAGAAGTAATTTTCACTGCCTGTCCCAGGAAATGGAGACAGTGTTGGTGGAGGCTGCCTGGGGATGGGACTCAGGTAAGACTCCTCCCTGGAACCAGAGGCAGAGTGAGAGTCTCCACCTCCAGACCAGGCGCTGGACAGTTCCAGAGCAACCACTGGTATGGCCTACTTAATGTGACCTGCTTTCTACCCCTGCAGCCTCCAATATTGTTTCCACTGCTTGGGCTGCAGAATCTTTATCTAGTCTGCAAGGATTGCCTGATTTTTATATCTCACCTAATACATTGCGTTTGTTCCAGGCCTGGGATTATGAAACTCCAAACCCCAAATAAGCCTCCTTTGTTATCACATTCTGCTGTGTCATCCTTTCCTGAAACAATAAAACATAATGCCTAGCTGCGTAAGTGTGGGGCAGGGAAGGGGTGACAGGAAGCTCCAGAAAAAAGGTTCCACACACCACCCCCTGTGCCTGGAAGCCACGCCCACAGTGGATGAGGTCCATGTGATGCCAGCTAGAAAAAGGGGTACTCCACAGACTCTTCTGGCACAGTGCGAACAAGGGAAGAGGGGGTGATCCTCAAGGAGGCTCCGCATCACACACCGCCAGGAAATGGCATTTGTCCCTTTTTGCCCGTCGGTACCAGCACTGTGTGAGGCCCCTAGGCACACCACCTACGAGGAACAGGCATTTGGGAGCTGAGAGAGAAGCATTCCAAACTTAAAGCCAGCTTAGAAGAGACAGTGAGTGTGAGGACAGCCTGGTTACAGAGCAATACCTTGTCTCAAAAAAAAAAAAAAAATGGGAACAAATTGGGCTTGCCAAGGAGGAGCCTTCAAACATGACATCTTTCAGCCTAATAAAGAAAAAAAAAACATAAGCTGAAGATGCTAAAACCTATGATATATGTGGCGTGCATATGTGCATATTTTGGAGAGATGCATATTGGAAGGAATAACAACAAAAACAACAACAAGAAGACTGGGTCAAAGAACTGACTAAAACGGTGAACTTCTGCTCGAAACAGTAAACTTCTGCATCGAGAATTTTGAAAGAGATGAAAAAAAGATGAAAAACATGTTTGGCAGAATGCATGAGCTCTGGTGGGGCAAGGGGACAGGGAGGAGGCCAAGGGTCTAGATTTGAAATTTTATGTGTATGAAATGCACAAAGCTTCAATAAAAATTTGGCTTTATTAAAAAAAGAAAAAGGGTTGTGAGCCTAAGTTCCAGGGGAATCCGAGACCCTCTTCTGACCTCTGCGGCATCGCACGACACGGGTGCGCAGACCTGCATGCACACAATACTTTAATACACATAAAAAAAGAAAAAGAAAAAGGGAAAAAATTAACAACAAAACCCCAAACAAGAGAGGCAACAGAATACAATATGATCTGCTTTTTGAACAAAAGAACTAAACCTAGAACAGCTCTCTCGACAAAAATCTGCTCTGCTCTAACATAAGCCAGGAAGATGATAATGGGGAATGAGAAATGCCTTTTAGTAAACCTCAAGCTGTGTTCATGACGAGAGGCAAAGATGGCGCCTAGTGTTGCTGCCTCTCCGAGACTCTGCGAACATCCTGTGGCCTTAACCTGTAATCCCACTAGAGCCTCCAGTTCCAACTCTCTCATGAGACAAGGCTCTCAGACATACATGCTTAAGGTTCAATTTAATTGACCAAGGACATTTTTAAAGCCAAAGGAACGTGATTTCACAGTCCCTCCACAATGCTTTCTTCCCCTCAGCCTGCATCTGAAGCAGCCAGTGCTCCCAGACCTCCCATGAACACCTGTCTTAATTGGAGGGCCTCAAAAGCAGAGTCTGAGAGGAAACTGGGATATGGGTCATTTATAGAGGAGGAATCACCTGTGGCAGAAGTGAGTGGGGGGGGCAGTGACAGATGTGAGCAAAGTATGGAAAAAATGTCTCCCAAAATTATGTGTGTAAAGGTAAAATAGTACACATCCACTTGGTGCCAACCCTCCAGGTTGACAGTTGCGGAGAATGCTATCTCTCCTGCCCTGCTGGGGGCGTACCAGTGGGCTGAGCAAGTCCAGAGTGTTGGAGAAGACCTCAGAGCCTTGGAGAGCTCAAGGATAGGCTACATGCACTAGACTGATAGTGACCTTGAGAATGGTATCTGGGTTCACAGAGGATAACTACCCCTGTAGACAGGTAGGTTTAGGGGGTGTGCCATTTGCCACAGTGCCCCTCCACTGACCAGCCCCTCATGCAGCTGTGCTGTGGTCGTGCAATCCTGTTGGAGCATGCTGCTCCAGAGGAAGAGATCAAGCCACATCAGACCTGTGTGAGGAAAGAATAAACCTCGGTTTGTTGGGGTCTTAGTACATCAGGGCTTATTTGTTATTGCAGCATATCCTAGCGGCAGCTTGCTTTTACTAACTCCAAACTCATACCCTCAAAACAACTGGCATGAGGAGAGAAGTCAATATTTCTCCTCTCATGCAAACGTGAGGACTGAACTACACAAGTAGACCAAGCACCGGATCAGGCAAAAGAGAGTCCACAAGCTGTTTAGATGTTTATCTTCATCTTCTGGGATGAGTTTTCCATTGAAGCCGGTAAGACAAACCTCAACACATTTGGCTGAAGATACTCAATCCTTATATTCACTTATTCACTTTTCCTTAAAGTTCCCTCCTTTTTTTTTTTTTTTTTTTTT